>JANHGB010061515.1:0-146415 GCA_026283785.1 Coracopsis vasa
AAGGCATGCTAAGGCACATGAAAAACAACAAGGTGCTTGGTGACAGCCAGCATGGCTTCACTAAGGGGAAATCCTGCTTGAGCAATTTGGTGGCCTTCTATGATGGGGCTACAAAACTGATGGGCAGGGGCAGAGCAGCTGACGTCATCTACCAGGACTTGTGCAAAGCACTCGACACTGTCCCACATGACATCCTTGTCTCTAAATTGGAGAAGGGGGGCTATAGGGATGCTGAGGATGGACTATTCATTAGGGATTGTAGTGATAGGACAAGGGGTAATGTGTTAAAACTTAAACAAGGGAAGTTTAGATTGGATATAAGGAGGAAGCTCTTTATTGTGAAGGTGGTGAGGCACTGGAAGAAGTTGCCCATAGAAGTGATAAATGCTCCATCCCTGGCAGTGTTCAAGGCCAGGCTGAACAGAGCCTTGGGTGACGTGGTTTAGTGTGAGGTGTCCCTGCCAATGGTGGAGGAGGGTGGAACTTTCCAACCCTAACAATTCTATGATTCTATGTACTTACTCTGCCATGGCTGCATGCCAATTCATAAGACAAGCTCGCTCCCAGAGTATATATAAAACATTAAAACCAAGAAATTAACAAATTAGTTTAAACCCCATAAAATTCTGCTAAAAAACCCACAAACAATCAAACAGAGAAATATATGGGACAAAACATAGGGTCCTCATACCACTTTCCTACACCACTGTCTCAGCTGACAGGTTTTCAAGCAGTTATCTTAACTGGAGCAACTTTGAGCTGGATTATAGTGTGTGTAGATAGGTAAATGGGTAGGTGTACGCAGCAATCCCCCCTCACCCTTTCCTCCTGTTTCTCCTCCAAGGTGGCATTTCAGAGGCATGCCAAGAAAGGGCGGCCCCAGAGGGACTGTCAAAAAACAGCACAACCCAGAGCAGCCCTGAGGCTGTTCTGGATTGCACCAGGGGTTAAACCTGCCTCTAGCCAGCCTCAGGATTCGGGGTGTACATATAGGATGGCACAGCCCACTATCTCCCCACTCTGTGGTAAACTGACTGATACTCAAGGGCATCTGAAAGCAAACTCAATAAAGCTAGTCCGGATTCAGAGTGCTATAGCAGGAAGCAAAGCCTGGTCCTTCTCCCACTCCTTTGCCCAGAAGAAAAGATCATTCATGTTCTGTCTCTCAGTCACCGAAACCTACACCAGAAGAGACTCCACAATTTTTCCCAGGTGTGGCCTATACCCAAGTCTGCAATGTGCAGAAGTAACTCCCTGTCTGCAAATACATTCACTATGTCAGTACATGCTAACACTCCTAGCACAAGTACAAGTACGGAAAAGCATTGCATTTTTAAACAGGCATCTAGTGATGGAGGATATATCCTTTGCTGTCCAAGACTGGAGAGCCTCTAACACTGGTTAATTATCTCCAAGATGAAAGGCTTAATTGGGAATGTCACAAGCTAAACTTTCTTCTCTTTGAAGAGCTGTCTACCTCACATGGTGCTCAGAGAAATTTTAGACAGCAGACTCAGTTCAGTTTTCATTATTTGCTTTCTGTTCCATAAAAATGAAAGCAGTCAGGGAAATGCTACCAAATGTGTCTCCTGTGCTTCCATCCACATACCCAGTAGTTCTGTGATGACATCCAGACTCAGGCAAAAGAATGGTGGTGAAGGTCAAGTGTAGAGAAAAGAAGCTCTAAACAATAATGGATGCTTTGTAGCATACAGTGAATCTTATCCAGGTCACACTTTTGAAGGGCCCCATTTCTCAGCTCTTCTAATTCTTAAATTAATTAAGTTCTCATACCCATTGCTTTGTTTCTCTTTTGCTATGCAGCTTGACACACAGAGGTGACAGGGTAGCACTTCAGAGCACTGATTTTTCTTATGCTATGTGATTCTTCTTGAGCTTTCAACAGTCAGCCTTGTCTCTCCGCAGCAACAGGACTCAGAAACACTCCTCGCTAAGGCTTCTTCAGCCTTCCTCTCTGTTTATTCAGACCTCTTCCACATCTTCCTTAATAACCATAACCCAGATTTCACCTGTGTGGCCTATTGAATTGGAAGTCTTTCCTCCAATCGTGCTCATCCAAAGGGGATTAAGAGCCTTCCTACAACCCCCAGGCATTTGTGATTACATGGGGTGATGGACTTCTTCCAAAGAGGAGACTACTGCAGGTAGGAGACACACTTATTATCTCTAATGTTCTCATTGCTTGCATGGACCTCCTCCATCTTCCTGAGTTGACACTCAGATTCTGCTGTTGCAAATGCAGTACAAGCACAAAGCTTGACAGAGGAATGCGGCAGTTATCTCCTTACAGTATGATCTTCCACATTGTGTCCACAGAAGCCTTGATCTAACAAAGTTCCCCCTGAGGAGCATCCTTGGTGTGTCTTCTGCATGGGTAGCCATCTGAGCTCTGTGTAGGCTGCAGTCTGAAATCCATAAGCTCAAGTTCAGAAAATTGCCTACCAGACTCCTGTGGTTCTATGAGAAAAGAGGAAACAATAATAATAATAATAAAAATAAATTGTTAATGGCAATCAAAAATTAGCTCTGTAATAAATCTATATGCAATCTGTCCCCTGTACTCCTGTGTGTTTACTTATATTTATAAGATTTGTTTTATGAATGATTTGCCATTAATGGAGAAAAGAGAGATTAAGAAACAAAAGCTGTAGCTTCAATCCATCATTAGGGAATTAATCAATTGGCAGCCTGTGCAGACAGCTATTTAGATCTGTGGCCTGAACAGCTTAATTGGGGGAAACATTTAAAAAGGCTAGAATGATGTTCAAAGTAACATAAATTAGCCCATTTTAGACCTATCACGTGTCCTAATTTAACAACTTCTATACCTCAGACTTTGGCAAGTGATCACATCTCTTGAGCTTCTTTGCAGCTTCCTGTGCTGATATGGCTGTAAAGTAGATCTCCATCTGAAAATGATTAACTATAAACACTCAGCTAGTCAATAAAAGGAAAGGGGAAGAAGCCTTCTAGCCTGCACTGTAAAACATCGTCTCTCCCTACCCAGGTTTACCTTTCTCTGCTTCGGTATTTGTAGCCATTACTACAAGTGAGGATAGAAGCAGATCAAGGCCTCCTTCACTCTGGCAATCATCTTCCCCATGGGGCTGATGGGGCTGGGATGCTTTTTTGTGCTCCTATGCGCACTAGTGATATGTGACTGGTTCCCATGTTCCTAAAAAAAAATAGGATGCATTTCAGGGTTTCCTAGTTTCAATGTCTGTTTATAAAGTCTTTTGGCTTCTGAGATACAGCAAATAAAGGTGTTTAAGTGCAATAAGGTCTGTGGGTTCAGGCACATTCATTCTCTTTTACTAGGGACAAGTAAAAATTCATAAACACAGGTTTCCCAGTTCAGGTTCCCATTCACCTTGAATGGGTTTTGAATTCAGCAGAAAGCCTGTTTATGATGGGCCCAACCAAACCTCCATGAACTCCCTAACCTGCTTGGGTACTTGAAACCTGGGACTGATCTCAGTGCTGAATTTCTTAGTCTCAGCATGCTGCTGCCACCAGTGCAATCAATGCCGATACCTGTGCTGTTCCCACAGTTGAGGCTATGCAGTTTTAGCTCATAGAGTTATTTCTGGTTACCATACTTGGCATCAGAGAGATGCTGCCTGGGGACATTCAAATGCCATCATTTAGCTTTAGGGTACTAAATGTTTCAGTGTCTTTACCAGGCAGCACCCTGACAACCCAGCTAAACCAAACTAACCTTATACAATATATTGTACATGACGTTTGTTTTGGAGCAAACTTGTTGCCCTGCATTCCAGGCCTCTGGAGGCATCATGCCATCCTCTCTATTCATCAGGAGCATGCCCAAATCCCAGAGTTGGCTATGTATTGCGTGTATCCACATGCTTCCTGTCTCTGCAGGAAAATGCAGAATGCGGCATCGAGATGCAGTTCCAGGCACACTTGTAGTCAGGCAGGCAGGTTTCAAATATGCTTGCTGACAGCACCATTGATAATTGTATGCCCTTTCAAGCTCTGGTAGAGACAGAATGGTACTGGTGCAATTCTTGGCCTGAATCTTCTCCTGATGGATCAGAGCAACTCATTCTTTCAGCTTCAAAGAGTCAAAATGATTGTATATTCTACTTGAGCAGTGCTAAAATGTTCAGTCATTGAGCATCCAGCCCTCATTTCAGGTCCCCTGGAGGTAAACCTGGCTTCTTCTGATTTATTCGGAGCTTTCAGTGGTATAAATGAATGAACCAGAATCTGGTTATCTTTTTCTACCAATTTTAGATTAGATTGACACACCTGGCATCTTGTAAGATTTTATTTATCCATTTACTCACAACTAATTATTCACAAGTTTATACTTGTGACAGGATTTGGTTTAGAGGATCTCTTCCACAGAGCTCTGGGATACACAGATTGTATATTTTGATAACCAAACCAACACCCAAGGCAGGCTGCAATTTGGGACGTATCACTCTTTATATTTCATTCTTTATCCCTCTGGTATTAGCTTTAAAAATAAATTGCAGAAAAACATTCTTTCTTAAAAGCATTGTAACAGATACAAAGCAAAAGCAACACCAAAGTTGCTTCAAAGACTACAGGTACAGGAAAAAGTGCTCATTTCAGAAGATATTACCACAAAAAGACAAAGACTCAGAAAGAGCATCCCTCCTTTTTGTCTCTGAAACCACCAGAACAACAGTAGCATGCAGCCCATATCTGACAGAACCTAAAATGAAGACACAGATAATGCGATATGAGGAATTTCCATGCATTACTTGAATATAGCCCCAATCCAGTTCCAAACTACTTAACAACTGAGGCAGGGAGGAGATCTGGAACAAAAGTTTAGACCATGAGGTCTGTGATTACTAAGTACATGCTGCTCAATGGCAGTTGAGAGAGTGGCTGTTGCTAAAAATCTTCAGTACAGGACAAAAGTTGGAGTCCAGGAAGGCCACTTATCACCAGTTCCCTGAGTAGGAAGGACAAGATCATCTGCATCATTAGACATCTTTTACAGCACAGAACAGCTTTCTCAGCATTTGACAACTTCTCCCCTTGCAGGAGCATTCTCATTCTGCTGGGAGATGTTCCCCTTGCATCTGCAAAGGCAGAGGCAAAATATCTCTGATAGTCACAGCATCCATCAGTCTGGGAATACATATTACTTTCATATGTTTCTGCCTGCCACAACAGTATCAGCTGGCAAAAGAAGTCTTGTGTGGAACCTCAGGCTCTGTGTGGAAAAAAAGAGTGGTGTTTTTGCTGTGCAGTGAATTATTTCAGGATAAATAAATAATACAGATGGGTCAAAACAGGGAACAGAAAATTAATCGGTTCGTTCTTCCTTCAGCCTTGTATATAACACTGTGTGTTTGGCAGGCTACAAAGATTTCTCGTCTTTCTGTGTTTTAAAATACAATGTCTGATACTCAAAAAGGTGGCCTTTTAAATTTTGCATGAACATATTCAGTGTTCAAAAGAAGGGAAAAGGAAAAAAGAAGTAATTAAAAGATAAAGGAAAAGAAAGAAGACATGATCTTACAACCTATGCAATTTAAGCACGTATTCCTATACTTTGTAGAACTACACAGACCAATGTATATATTTCAAACTCCATTGGTTTTCAGAGCTTTTACCTTAGTATTTTAGTTACATGAAACTTCACCTCAGGAAATAAAAGCAAAATGGAGAATCAGGACAGGAACTGATGGAGAAGAATCACTTGCATGGCATAGGAAATTTCTACCATTTTTAGCTAACCTGTTGCTTTCCCTTTTCCCATGAACTGAAATGTGCAAGACTAATGGAGTGTCAGCAAAGACCAGCTATTGGCACTACCCAGGAGCTTACTGAACATGCTGGAGGAGAAGCAACGGCACATGAAAGAATACCGCTGCCATACTTCTTACCTGTAAGAAACCTATCACTACTCTGTTCAGCCTACAGTGAAATCATTGCAAGAATTTTCCTATTTAGTTTTACAAATTGCAGTGTGCAATGTATGTTCCGTGCATGTTTCCCCAACATACAGTTACTTTCACAGTAAACTATAGAGAGGAACGTGAACCTGCCGTTGTCTGAAAGATGTCTGTTTACATTTGCAAACTGTCTCACTTAAACTAAAGTAGGGATGTTTTGCTTTTAAACTTTAAGTTACTGAAGGAAAATCTGTCACAGTAATGGAGTTCATATTGCTCAGTTTTGAATGGAGTGTATTTTTGCCACTCTTCTTGATTCCCATCTTCTTATTGCACTACTGCAAATATCTAGTTCTTTGAATAACATTTTTGTTTCCTCTTAAAATGAGTTTCCACACTTACCTAATTTTGTATGGCATGAGCAAGAAGTGTCTAATGCTTGGAGCAGTACATCATTTATAATACTCCTGCTAATTGAAGAAATGTGGGCCAAATCTAAATAGTATGTCAACTTCAGCAGTTTTGGGAAAATTATATGTCAGATACCATTACACTCACAGGATATAGTAAAAGGAAATAGGCAGTAATCAACATGCTATATCACTAAGTTGGAATTGACTTCTACTTGGCAAAGCACCACCACTCTGTGTAGGCATACAAGCTCAGAAATGCCCTGAAAGCCATCTAGCTTTGCCTAGAAGCTTGGATAATAATAATTACAACAACATTAAGTTAGGTAGTATTCAGATTGTCTTTTTTTATTTACTTACTTGTGAGTTGAGAGGTTTTTGTAACATTGTTTTCCAAACTGAAATGGGTAAGAATGCAGGTTGACACAGGTCAGCACGCAAGTCGGTATCTAAATACAGGTTCATAACCTCTTTACCCCAAACTATATTTCTACTCCACCACAGCAACCACTAAATTATTCCCAGCTAAACTCCCTTTCACCATGAATCATCTTACTAATGAGGCATGCCTTCTCACAAATCCAGAAACCAGGCCCCCCTGCTGTGGAGAGCTAACACCCCATCAGCTTTCATACCCCATGTCTAGCACTGTATAATCCATGCTATGTGCCACGAATATTATGTGTATGCAGCTACTCTTCATCAGAGCTAATGCTACCAGGTTTTGGTTTGATTGGCTCAGATGGATGAGGCAAAGCAGCAGCTGGGAGGAGCTATTTGATTAATAATAAATAGATACAAAGATTTATGATTAACATAGAACATCTTAATGATTTACCATGGCAATGAAACCAATAGGCTGATATTCCAATCTGATTTCTACAAATTTGTATAATCCTCAGGGTAAAACAATTTAATGTGCTGTCTCTTTTATAGTTACAAAAGGCCTTTCATATGATCAATTATACATAAGAGTATAATAAATGTAACTTTCTTCATACTAATCACATCTAACTTAAATTCTCTTGTCGGTCTTTGGAGTGTATGTAGCATTCCCCATAAAGTTTTTAGTCTCAGCTCTTAGCAAAAGTTAATATACCCAGAACTTCCAAATAAATCATCAGTACAAGGGTCTTCACACTAGTAAAACTGTTCAGACAATGCAGTTTATTAACAAAGCACTCCCTCCTTCAAGCCAAGCCCCTTGCTTAAAGTAAAATTGCTGCTTCCTATCAGGGGGTTGTATGGAGGTTATGATGCTGGATCTTTGAAGTTTTGGCAAGTAGTATTGTACCAGTGTCCTGACACAGGGCAATGCAATACTTTGCCCTGTGTCAGATAAAGATAACATAATAGGTATATTTTGCCCAGTAGGTAGTTCATGACTAGGAAACGGAACTGTATAAACGCATGCAGGCAAGGAGTCTCAAAAGCCATGTGGCTTATTGAAAGTTTCAAGTCAGCAGTACCATGAAATGTAATACTGGTTTCTAATTTCTACAGAATAGCATTTCACTAAAAGAAAACTGCATGAAGTCTTTCCATCTAAAAGTGAAAGAGAGAGACAGAGGATGTACACCTTGCATGCACACTAAAAAATAATCTTGAAGTTACATACAGGGGACCATGGTAAAGATGACGACAGACACCAAGAGCAATAGAAAGAGACTGTGGAAAAAATCTTCCTACCGCATTATAGCTACTTGTTTTGGTATGCACAATGCTCTTCAGGATGCATAGCCACAGTATGAAATGTGTGCTCATTCATTATGAGACTTCCACAGGATATTCAAAGGGTGAGGAGTTGAAAAGTAGTTGAGACTACCTGAGCAGGCTGGAAAGAAAAGACGTGGCACATGGCCACGTTCCTATAGTGAGACAAAGAATTCTATCAGAAACATTTCTTACAGGGCATTAGAGGCCTTCAAAATTTTGACTAAGTAGTAAGACTTTGAGACCTCCCTTGAAACCAGTTCAGAGATAGGGAGGATGAGAGAGAGACAATAGATACAAGACCCTTCATGAGCAGGCCTTAGGGATCTGTGTGTACAAATACATACACAAGAAGTGCATCCATGCTTGTAATACAATTAATAGCTTTGAAAAAAAGTGCAACTTAAATCCCTTTGTAGTTCTTTTTATATAGTGATCTTTCTCTCTCTATTTATACATATATATATGTATAGATATATCTTTTTGTGAGCTGCTAGATTCAGGTTCTCCCTTTTAACTACATGTGCCAAAATCTTTCATTTTCCAAGTGGGAGTTCCAATTCCTCCCTATTCACCAGACTCCAGGAATGTCACTTTAGCAGCCCTCTTCCTCAGTGTTAAAGACCTAACAAAATCAAAGTTACTCGACTAGCATAAATAACATTGAGTTAATTGCCTATCATACGGTTTTGTAGTATCTGTATGCACTGTCATTGGTGTACTGTTGTGAGTTGACCTGGCTTTTGAAAATATTGCCCTTAAAGTCTGGCACATTTTTGGAACCAGGCTGTCAGTGAAGGAAAAATGAGCTGGAACATCATAATCTGCTTCAACCATAGCAAAGAGAGAGACATCTGGTAGGCCACTTGGCAGTCAGCCAGCAATGAAGACTTGAATTAAAATAATGAACATGTTCTCAGGAGTATGCCTCTGAGCTGAAGAAGTTATAAGTCTCAGCTGCTTCTTGAAAGTTGGCTGCAAGTGGTGGCAATGGGCCTTTGTCCTCTCAGTGTACCACATGTGTTCTAGTGTTCCACAGGCCGTAAAATCACCATCTTAAATACACCTGTAGAGGGTCAGAAATGAAATAAAAAGTGAGTTAGGGGAGTAAGAATTTAACAATTTCACACTTCCTAGAGCCATGTAGAGCCTGACCAACCTCCCTTGTCTAATGGAGCTGATCTAACTTCCCCAGTCAAGCTAGAAAAGCACCCCGAGGTCCTCAAGAGCTGGTCTTGCAGATGTCCTAGATAAGCCCAAGCTTTTCTTGGAAAATAGCTGAAAGTGTTCTGAGATTTCTGACTATAAAAGCCAGAGCAGCCTATTTTACCTCCCAACACAAATCACCAGCTCCTACTGTCTTGGGTGTCTAACAAAGGGACAGGAATTGTGCTGGCCATCACTTCCCCAAAGAATTGCTAAAATAGAAATCAATGTCCCAGCTGCAAGCCCTTTCAGGAATAAAAGCAGTGAGGAAGTAGAGCTGTGTCAGGTGACAATAGAGCATAGCTGATTTCTGTTATTTTGGTTTCAAAGCAAATTCCTAGCTGTGATTTGGCTTATGGTCAGCGAGTGAATAAAATTCCAACAGTGGTGGCATCCAGATCTGGATGCTGCTAACCCAGCCCTGCTCTAACAAAATGTGCAGCTAGAGAAGATTCTCATCAGCCCATTTGTAGTGAAAAAAAAAAATGAACTGTAATAAAATGCATGCTCTAGCCCAATTTTGAAATTTAAAAGAGCAATGGATATCCAGTAGGTGTACTGCGTTTAAATAAGAGATTGGACACAGCAAAATGTGTCACCTAATGAGGCAGCACAGAAGTTCCTACATAAGAACATTTGAATTTGTAATGGTAATTGCTTTATGGCATTGTGAGGTCATTGCAATTTGAGATTAAGATGGTCAAATTGTTGCAGGGAAGATCTTTGGAGACCATCTTACAAAACCATTATGAGGCAATACTGAACACACAATGTGATTTCAAAGCATGACTTGGAGAAGACCTCACTACAGTGCTCTTAGGGTAAAATTACATTGTTAAACTACAATAGGAAATAAGACTGCAGTGCAAGTCTGTGGAGATTAGACTCAATTATGATGTCAAAACAAACTGAAACAATGTCAATGCAAGTTATACCATTAAGGTTGAGACTTAAACCTAGGAAAGCAGGGAAATTCTGCATTAAACCTGCCACATTACCTTTAAATCACACCCTTGTGCTAAGGTGTTGCAGCAGGTAGAGACCTCTGTTAAATTGTCTCACAGCTCTGGGTACTGTTACATACTGCAGATGATCTTTGTACAAAATCATTGTAGTTTCATTGCACAAACGTTTAAGTGATTAACCTGAAGTGTTTAACCTATAACTGAAGATTCAACGAAAATTCAGGGTTGTAGGGAGAACTCCAGGTTAACAATTTTTATCTCACTAGGTGCGTTGTGCCCAGATTTTATAGATGTGAAGGGCTTGATCCCTTGTAAAAATAAATTGAGCAATTTAGGCACTCTGAGATGAGATAGACGCTTCCAATGTCCTTGTATTTTTTTAATAAGAATACCCAGAGCATCAATGGGAATTATGTACCACTCTGCCCAGGCTGTGTACAAATATACTAGGGGATGCTCCTTCTCCTGACTGCTTAGAGCTTGGCTTGAACTGGGAGGTAAATTGTATGACAGACCAGTGATTTTTGAAGTGTGTTTTGTAAGAAAGAACCCCTGCTGAGTGAAATATAAGCACATACTGGGCCTGCCCATGTGCATGTGCAGAAAAACAGAAGTTTGTGGTCAAAATGGAGAGTGGGAGGTTGGACCAAAGAAAAGATCTTGAAATCCTCCACATTGATTCACTCAAGGAAGATACCAAATGACCACACAAACTCTTCATTTCAGGTTTGTTCCTTTTGGACACTGGAACAATGACAGTGTAAATGATGTTGGGCTGGAGATGTAGCTGATGTGAGCTGTCCCCCCAAGTGACTTCAGTAGGGTTGCATCAATCTTTGTCAGCTGTGGAACTGGCCCCTAAAACCTGTGTATTATTTCCTGGAAAGCACATCAACTGACCAAGAGCTGATAGCCTGTGTGTTGACTTTTCTTTCCATACTTAGCACAGCTGTGTGAAACACCTTGGACTGACTTTGCAGGGCTTCCACAGGCAGCTTATTTCTTCAGTTTTGTTTGGTTTGTGTTTGGTAATTTCTGAGGCCTGTTCTGAGATATCGCCTCAAACCAATATGAACCCCAACCCAGCTCCCTCTGTATCAGCTAATTTGTAATCCCAAATTTCATTCAGTGTTCATACATCTGTCCAAATCACAGCAAACAAATGATTCACCAAATTCACCTGGTTCAGCAAAACATCTGTAAGCTTTGGGTGAGCTTGTCTCGGGTTAAGGGGATTGTAACTGAACCTCCTTGGCTTTTGCTACAGGATTTCCAGGCAGTTTTAAGTATGTATCCACTGTGTTGGTTTCTCTGCGACATGTTCTTTCTGTTGTTTTATATTGGTGCTATCCACTGTACTAATTATACCAGCATCACCATGTGCATATTGATATCATTAATTAGCATAAAGAGTCACTCCTCAAAAATACATGGCAGTGTCTCTCTGACTCATTTGCCATGAGGGTAATATAAGTGAAGTACAACACCATAATATACCATATTTAGCTCTGAGCTATAATCATCTTTATTAATTGCTTAATGTAGCAATGCCTACTGCAGGAAGTGCTATCCTGCAAGGTCTTGATTAGCTCCTCAGAGGTGCAAAGGGTCCACATCTCCCCTGGAAATCGTGTGAGGAGACAGGCACTCAGGATCTTTGAGGGCGAACTCTGAATTTTGCTGGTTCATGCAGTTAGTACAGTCTAGGGGCCTAAATAAATACAGCCTACAACAAATGTGGATGCGTGTGATGGGAGGAAGGTCTGCAGATGGCTGCTAGCAGCTATGGAGCAAAAGGAGGAGCTGCTCATGCCAGATAATCCTCAAGGTCCCAACAAAGAAAATGAGTCCTGGAACAAACAAACACCCACTCAGCACCTCAAAATACTTCTGGAAAGTGTTTGGACCTTGCTTGTATTCTCAGTGAAAACCCACATTATTCTCAAGAGCAAAGTAAGGAGGCAATGAAAGAGAAAGAGAGGGATGCAGCTTGTAGTGAAAAATGAAGAATGCAAAAAAAGGGTGAGAAAAGCAGAAGTAACTAAATGGGAGAGGAGGAGAATCCCCAGATACAACAGTGAAGGCCCAAGAAAGACTCAGCATTTCTGTGAGGTGTCAGAGAAAATACAGGAAGGGGAAGAAGAAGAGTAAGAAAGAGTAGGACAGAATGAGACTGGGAGGCAATGGAGAGCAAATGGAGGAGGAAAAAAGAGGAATGAGAAGGTGAAAATATTCTGTCTTTGAAAGTTAACCCAAAGATATGACTGAAATTGTTTCCCAAGCTAATGTATGGGGCATCAGTGCTGGTTTTCAGTAGATTCTTTCTAATATAGCATTGCTGGGAAGTACTAAGCATTTCCAAAGACAATTCATTTGCTTATTACTGATGAATTACTGCTTTGAAGGGGTAGCTGTATCTTTCTCATGGCTGTGTCAGTCATTGGTCAGACTGGAGGAGCTTATGCTGCTGAACACATGTCTGGCTGTGCAAAGGCAGCCTAACTATAACAAAAATTAGTAGTATGTAACTAAATATAACTATTTCCGCTCAATTAACTTGCCAATGACTGGGAAGATACTCCTTAAGCAGATGCTGGAGACAATGCAGATCTTCCAGTATCATGCGCCCCAGTGTCAAGACCCATCTGACATGCTCAATAGAAAACTAAGTTTAAATTTGGACCCCAAAATTAGTGATCTGTCTGACCAAGAAGAAAGTTTAAGTCATTCACTGGTTTTGAGCTGCACAGGGGATATGCCAAAGAGCCATAGTGTGGAGACCAGTAGAGCATGGTTCTCCCATCTTGGTCTTGGATACATTACTCAAACTCATGGAAAAACAGTCCAAAACTCAAATTGACTTGAGTTGATATCTTGACCAAACAAGACTCAGATGAGACTTCTCAGTCAGACAAGACTGAGAAAGCTAGATGAATATTTAGGCTTGCATATATTTTATGTATATTCCCAGTGTATGCGTGTTTGTACTCTTGGCAGCATTTAGTCTACCCAGTACCAAAGATGTGGAGCTCTGGGAGCTAGTCCAGCAAACGGCTAGTAGAATGATTAAGGGTCTGGAGCATCTCTTATATGAAGAAAGGCTGAGGGAGCTGGGCCTGTTCAGCCTGGAGAAGAGAAGGTTCAGGGGGTATTTGATCAATATATATAAGTACCTGAAGGGAGGGTGTCAGGAGGACGAGGCCAGACTCTTAGTGGTGCCAGGTGATAGAACAAAAGGCAACAAGCATCAACTAAAACACAGCAAGTTCCACATGAACATGAGGAAGAACTTCTGTACTGTGAGGGTGATGAGCATTGGAATAGGCTGCCTAGAGAGGTTGTGAAGTCTCCTTCCCTGGAGATATTGAAGAGCCATCTGGACACAGTCTTGAGTAATATGCTCTAGGTGACCCTGTTTGAGTAGGGAGGTTGGAGTAGATGACTTCCAGTGGTCCCTTCCAACCTCAATCATTCTGTGATTCTGGGATTCCATGAAGTCATAGTTAATATTTGTTGAAAAACTTGAACTATGACCTTCAGTGTCTGTAAGCACTTCTCTAAGTAAGTAAGTGACTTTTACTTGATTAACTTATAGGTAGTCAAATAGATACCTTTCTGGCCCATTTGAGAAGATGGTCAAGTGAGGTAAAGGTGACTGAAAATTCACTTTTTCATACACTCAGCCAAAGACTTTGATGTCTACTATGTCGTTAATGAGAGTCACATCAGGGCTCTTATCTTCACATGGCTGCTGTTGTGAGACAGCATTACTCTCACTGACAGGCAGTATTAAGCTCATTCTTCTTTCTTCTGATACAGAAATGTCCTGGTTCCTTTGCACGTAGGATAAACTGCCATGGACCTTGTACTAAATCCTGTCGAAGCCACATGGCAAGGTGGCTGGTTTGTACTAGAGAAAGTGGCCTGACAGCACACACGCTCACAGCAAGGTCCAGTCATCCCTGCAGTAGAGCAGGTGATGAAAGGGAGATGTGCAGAATTACAGCACAAGGAGAAGCTACGTTAGTAACAGGCAGGCGAGAGCATGCAAGTCCCAGTGCACCACTTTGAGATGCATCCTTACATGTCTTCTATCATTTTACTTAAGGTACCATTAATGTGGAATAAAATATATCTCCAAAGTAAAGAATTGCTTCTAAAACAATATCACGGTTAATGTTTCTATTATTGATCTGCATCCAGCTGTTCTACATACATCTATGGAGCCTCTTGCTGTTTCAGTTGCTGCAGACTGCATCTGCTGTTGGCAAGTTATGAATTCACACACTTTAAGCAGCACTAATTTGAAGTGAATGCCTTATAAATAATCCACACAAACAATCTTTGACATTAATACACATTTAGTGATACTAAACCCAAGCAGATAAAGTTCAAGAAGAAGACCTACATCATTTGTGGCCTTTAAATCCCCCGAGGTCTTTAACAGTAGAGAGAAGCAGAGAGGCTGTGTTCTTCATGCCACCTCCAATTACATTTCCTCCCCTGTTTATTTTTCTTCCCCTCCCTCCCCCAGTAAAAATATTCACTCTGATTTTACGTGGGGGGAGTGGAAAATGAAGGAACTCTTTAGAAAAAGTTTTTTCATGTGTTCTGGAGGCTGGATTGGGCTGGATAACTAGTGGTAGTTAAAATAAACATGAATTTAGGTTGATGTATTTAATCAGAGAGTATGGCTTAAGTTATAATTACATTGCTCAGGCACATAATTGATGGGTCTAAAAAATACAGGTGTACGGTACTGACTGAAAGACCTCTGTGGAGTACAAAGAGCTTGGTGATTCTTGAGATGGAGGCCTCAAGTGTTCTGTTTTCATTTGAGCAGCTGTGTAAAGTGTTTGCAATACAACCAGTCTTCCTGCGCCTTCCAAACCAACTAACTTTCAGGTTTCGCTATAAATGCAAGAAGTTCAGACTTTGCTTACCAAATAGGTCATAGGCTTTGAGAGAGTATCAGTTAGGTTATGGTTTTGCATCAAAATCATGATTTTAGAAAGTCCTGATGCAAAACCCCATGATAAATGTGTGTAAATTTATACAAATATATGCATATTTATGTGTGTGTACATATATGCATATATATGTATATATTTTAACACAGCTGAGAGTTGAGAATTTGGGTTCATTTGAACATAAAACTCAGAGCAGAATATGGGACATGTAGTCCCACATGGATTGAAACAGAAGTCAATGCGTGTGAAATAAAACTGCTTATTTGCACACACCTCTGCTTGTTTGGTTGTTTCTGCCTGTCCCACAAAAACTAGCAAAGCTGCTCATATTTGTGGAGTAAAGGAGTGTTAACCACTTTTGGAGACCTCATCCCATTGTACTCAGTGGCACTTTAGCTGTTGACCTCAATGACAGAGCTGAGAGAATTTGCAATGAATAATTAATCTGATGAATTTAGCCTACTTTTCTGCCTGCGGAATATCTGAGGGCAGATTGCACTGTCTCCAAACATATTTATTTGAAATTACTTAACACGCTTCTTTAGACTGTGAATTTGTCAGGACCGATTCTCTGGGAGTATCGGTACTGAGCAGCATTCTTGGCAGTCTTTGTTCCCCACACAAGCTCTCCAAAAGCAGTCCACCACAGAGGGAGGTGTTAGCGATGTGAGGTACTATTTTGGTAGGTCCTGTGCAAACTGTGCTAATTCAGGCAACGTGCGCCTTGTTGATTTTTTTGGTTGGCTGCATTTTCAGGAATTCCACACAAAATTGAGTTATGTTTGTGTTTCTGAACTTCAAAGTGCAGGCAAGTCAGACTTTCCAGTCAGATGTTTAGAGACTGCAGTTAGGCTTCAGTTTCATCTGGAGGGGCACTACTTCTTTCTCTTTCTCTTTACTTCTCTCTCTCTCTTTCTCTGTTTTCCATTTTAATTTACTTTATAGACACTAAAAGCCATTTCTGCTCAATGTGCCGCTATTTCATCACTGGTTGGTTACTCCTTGTCACAGCTCTATTATATTGTCCAACTTGGGTTCTTTGCGTTGTCTAAGAAAATGCATAGTAGGGTTGGCCACTTCCCCCTCACTGGCCACACTCAAATATTCTCAGTCATCAGTGCTGTGGAAGGATGTGGAAAATCTTCTTTATTTGCATGATTTGGTTTGTAAACATGTTCCTCAAGCTGGTTTATTTACCCAGCTATTTCCATTTTCAACCATTTCCATGCTTTTGCCTTCTCTTTCTATTGTGTCCAAATCTTCTTATAAGCTGGTGCTTCTGGTTATAACCACTCCTTAGCAAGGGCCATGGTGGCTGGGAGCAAAGCATTGGGATGATCTTTTGTTGCCCAACCAGCTTGATATGTCCTCTGCACCCTGGAGTGTTTGAAAATGTTGCTGCACCATCAGCTGGAACTGCTATATGAACGCTACAAGTAAAATGAAGCCTCCCTCCTCATCCTCTTTCTCTAAACATTCTCCACTTTCTCTTTCCCTCTGCCAACAAACAGAAGAGACATCACTGCTCACTCTTGGGTTTTCAATCACAGCCTGGTTCACTTCTTTTTCCTGCAGTCTTGCCTGTTTGCTCCCTTCTCCAGGAGTCTTTTATTCTGCCTGTATACACATAACTTTCTTACTTTCTTTGGGTTTGGGTTTAGGGGGTTTTGTTTTTCATTGATGGGTTTAGTAGCTATCAGACCAGGCAACCAGTGCCTAAG
This sequence comes from Coracopsis vasa, assembly GCA_026283785.1. Taxonomy (NCBI): domain Eukaryota; kingdom Metazoa; phylum Chordata; class Aves; order Psittaciformes; family Psittacidae; genus Coracopsis; species Coracopsis vasa. The sequence goes on from JANHGB010061515.1 coordinate 16,907, forward strand.
TGGAACTCTTCTGAATACAGACTTACAGAATAGCTGAATGACTCATGCCATCCTCAACACAGGTTTGGTTGGATTCCTACCTGGACTGTACCCTTATTATCCCTGTAGATCAATAGCCCCTTGCTTGCTCTCTCCAATTTGTGATACACAGGTACACGCATATCTAAAAGGTGTTAATTAGGGGATAAAAATGCCTGAGAAAGGTCCCATTTGCAGAGCTGATCCGCTTTGGGCTGGTGCTTGACAGCAGCAGGGGAGCTGTGTTTGCCCTGGTTCTAGGAGAGGTTTCCAGTAAAGAGGTGGTACTCATTTACAAGATAGTGTCTCAGTAGCGCCTGTTGCCTAGGCCTTTTCAATGGCAACTGGCACTTAAATGGCCCTAAAAGCAGGTTTAGAGGGAACAGGATCACATCCCTGATTCCTCTCCATTTTCATGCCTTGATAATGTTCATTCCATCTGTCCATGATGAAAACGGGAAAGTATGAGGTTCCACATTTATGATCCTAATCTGCAATAACACTTGAAGGAGAATGGAAGCATCAGGTTTTTGTGGACACTGGCAGTAAATACAAACTTGAACATGTTTTGTGTATGGATAGAGGTGGGGATCAAAGGCAGACACTTTTCCCTCATCGCAAATGTGTCTGATTTCCTGCCATGTTTGTCCTCTTGCAGGCAGAACTGGGCATTTCCTAGCTCTACCGATTTGCACCGTTTGAAATATCAAGTGCATCTCCATGGAGCTGGAGGTTCTTGCACACAACTATTCAAATCTCATTCTCAAAACATATATATGCCATGGAGATGTTGGGAACTGCAAGCTGGTTGTGCTGCTTTGCCTCTCCAACCTTGACAAATTAAGAAAATAAAACTTTACCCTGGGCAATTTCATCAGCACCATTCCTCCCCTAGCATTTGCAATATCAGTTAAATAAACACGCTGCAAACTCACCTGCTTGTGACTGCCCTTGGAGAGAGTCTCTGACGATCAAACTGATACAACATGAGATCACAATCTCTTTTTGCCTAAGATTCATTGCAAATGGGGAAATTGTGTGATATAGGACTTTAAGATGATAATAGGACTTTAAGATGTACAAATACGTAAGATTGCTTGGAATTATACACTTTACATATTTGAATGAGAGAGTTCTGAGAGAATCAAGGAACATTTCAGGGAGATTACAGGGAACACAAGGGAAATTTTTACTTAAAAAATGTATATACAGAGCTGACTTTAGACACCTGCAGAATAACTATTAAAAATTAAATTACTAAGCCTAAACTAACTAAAATGTCCTAATTCCCTTACCTGCTCCAAACCTTGATCAGCCAGTCAAGGTCCCATGGGTACTCAGCCTTCCGGAAGGTGACAGTGTATTTAAAGCACAGTAGTAATTATTCAGGACTCTACATTTAATGATATCCATGGCTGGCCCAGCACTTTGGCAGTGCAGTGCTATGCCAGAGAGTGTATTTCAATCTCCAGACCCAGCCTCTCATTCCCCAAGCTTGCATATCCAGGCATGTTGCAATGAGGAGTATATTTGAATGTGGGACAAACTGTTGGAGGAAATGTCGCCCTGATACTTTCAAACCCTGCCACGTTTCCTTGGGCCTCTGTCCTCTCCAAAACCCCACTCTGAATTTGGATTTGAGCCCCTGCTCATCTTGCAGAGACACATTACTAGGCCACAAGGAAACACTTTCTTATTCTCCCCTGTCTAGAGCTAACCATTGTCATTTTCAGTTGCTATTTGCTCAGAAAACAGTGGCTTCTGGATAACAAGGGCTGACGTGACCCAGTCTGCAAATACTGTATTGTGGCAGCCTGGAAGATAATGTGTGTTGCCGCTGAATTCACAAAGGGGAAAAACTTTGAAACATTTTAAAAATGCAGGTGCACAAATTACTCATGCCAGGAGCAGCAGTGGCATTTTGTAATAAAATCTTGTGTTTATTCTCCACTGTTGAATACACATACCTTACAGTTCCCGAGAGAGCATCATCCTGTGGTGTCCAATGAACAATTTACAGATGGATTAAATACATGTGCAAAATGAAATAAAACTTGCAGATTTATAACAAGCACAGGTTATCCTTTCAGTTAGCACAAAATTCCCATTTAAATGAATGGGCACTTGGTTCATTTTAGAATGTCAGGTTTTTCCTTACTTTTCCTTTGTGTCAAATTTTAGGCTATTCTTCGAAGGTATTTGAATATTAAGAATACTACTGGGTTCCCAGTACAAAACTACATCCAAATTACCAGCGAGCACTAGACAGAGTATAGAGCTTTTAAGCATTTTCCCCTTTGATTGCTTGGTCTTACAGAAATTTGCTTTGCTTGATAGCAATAGTATATCTAGAGTAGAGAAGAAGTGGGCCAAGAGTCTGATAATGATCTGAAGAAGGTCTTTACTGAATGAGTGCTGAGTCTGTGGACTCCAGCAGTTATTAATATAAATAAGAAGGGTTGCTGTAAACTCATTTATTGATCTGAAAATTTCAGTCTCTCTCATGTGACAGTTATTGTCTAGACTCTACAAATTATTTTGAAAAATATTTTTTCAATACAAATCATTTGCTCAAAACTCCTCTTGGAAAGCAGGCAGCTCAGGCTGCCTCATCCTTCTGCAGCAGCTCCTCTGTATTAACATTTTGCCATTCTTCCTTTTCGTTTGAAGCAACTCTTGATCATAGCAGTCAGTATCTGCACCAGTTCTCAGTCTGCTTTTTCTTCCTTGCTCATTTCCTGAGCCTCTCACTGAAAAGCATAGCATTTACCAGAGTGGAGGGGACACAAATGTCCCAGGTTTTAAGTCCATGAGAATTTTACTTAAGGAAAAGATGTGGTCCCTGGAGCCAGTGGAGCTGTATTTGCATTGCTATAAACCATAGGGCTCTTCTGCAAGGGGAGAAAGAGGGGGAAGGGAAACATAAAAAGAAAACAAATACATACCCTCCAGTATATTGTGAATATTTCTCTCCCCTAGTATCTGCTGCTGCTAACATCAAGCAATGGCAAGTGTAGATTGATCAGTCATTGTGAGCAGCATGCTGGGCTGATGGATCGGCAGTGGCACACGTGCAGCTGTGCAAGTCTGGTATCAAGGTGTGTCAGCCTGTCTCTGCTCCTTCATTGCCCATCCAAGCCATCTTTTGTTTCTATTGTTGTAGTTCCATCAATCAGGCATGCGAAAAAGAGGAATTACAATATTCTTCGTTGCAGGTCTGTCTCACTCACCCCCAGCCCTTGGCAGCCACCAGCTCCCTCCAGCTAGAATGGGCTTTGGTTTTGCCTTCATGAGACCATTTGTATTTTGCTCTCAACCAGGCTTTCTTTTACCCAGTTCATTTCGGGGATCTTAATAATCAATTAATAATTGGGGGAGCTTAATAATCAAACTTACTGATTATATTTGGAGGCCTTGATTCTCTTCTCTCACCTGCTTTACAAATGCATAGCACCATTTGTGTTATTCCTAATGATACTTAACCTCTGGAGAGATCCAGGACCTTAATGCAATTGAAGAGCATCAGCTGTGTCTTTTTCTGGTGCTTTTTTTCTAGTGATGTCAGGAACCACAAGCTGGCATGCCTAGGAACAGAGAAATTCAGGTGACTGACAACACTGAGCAGAAATCCATCCATGCCCCTGGAGAGCTGGTATCCCCTGCAGACTGGCACATGGATAAGCACTGCTGCTCTGTGAGGAATGTGCCAACACAAGGTAAAACATAAGTGCACAGAGACTGCAAGACAGTTAAATCTGAGACAAGATCTTTGCAGAATTTTTCCTTTTGTGTGTGTTTTGATTGTAGTGACACTTAATTTGTAGCATGAATTAATGTTTTTGTGTATTGGCTTCTTTCACAAGTGTGCTTTTACACTCGGAGGATGCCTGGTACAAGCTTCCATCTTTGTTACTACCAAAGAACACGTAGTAGATCAGTACTATTAGGCATATCCCTTTATGAAGCTTCTCACAAACTTTCCATCTTAGAAATCAGAAAATGCTTATTTAAAGAAAAAAAAGGGGCAAAAAATTCAACTAATGTAAAATATTCCAAATTTATTTCATCTGAAATCAAACCCACCAATACATTGGCTCTGCCCTAGGGAAGCAGAAGAGAAAACCAAGAGTTTTCTAATACCTGAGCCAAAGCCCCTGTATTTTTCTAGTTCCAGTGTATGAGGCAATGGGCAGACAAAATGAAGTATCACCAAGACAAAAAGACGATACGAGGTCTCCAGGAGTGAGCAAACAGTGATTACCACTCGGAGCTGCTGGGCACATGCCCCACTGTAATTTAAATTTTCACTTTGCTCTGTAAGTTAATTTTTATCTTTTAGTTTTGAATTTTCATAGGGAATAGTCCCAGGACAACTAAGGAATTCACTGCGTTGTGGTTTGATGGATGCTGCGCACATCTTGCTCCCATTGACAACAGTACTGAGCAGGGACAGCAGGCTGTGGAAACACATCCAAGATGGTCCTTTAGGAATAGGTTGTTCATCTGTAACTCAAAAGTTTACCCAGGGTAGAGCTGCTGGATACTTTGCTCTACAGAGGGTATACAGATTCTTGGTTTTCTTGACATTCTCCCTTACGTAGCTTTATAGACATTTACTGAGTTACTTTGTGGAAGAAAATCTTGGCCTTTAAACTTCCCTTGGGATTTAACTTGGTACGGTGTATTTTTTGTCATGAGTTTTAGACAACACTACTGTAAGTCCTCATTGTGAATATTTATTTGTTTTGGTCAGGTCTGTATTTATACACTTCAGAGTAATTGATTTAATGATGTAGTGGGTGGAAATGTGTGCAATATTTGCACTACGTGTCGCAATTTTAATGACAGGTTTTATAGAGCTGATATAATTGTGATGTTCAATGATACTTGTGAATAGAGAGGGGGGAAAACAGTCTTTCATCATTTTTCCTTTTATTTAGATCACATTATACATAGAAATGCTGGATGTCTGAGGAGGAGAGACATGAAGGGTCAGAATGGCAACAGTTGGTTGACTTTGAAGCACAATTACGGTGAGACAGCCTTTCCCTCTCCTTCAGGAAAGGTCACAGAAATTGCTACTGGTTGGTGCCTCCGATATGCTGTGAGATGTAGTGCATGTTGCTATCTACAGACGAGCACATCATGCAACATAAATGCACTCTGGAGTCCAGCCTCATCGAATATGTGCTCTTTTCCCCAAAAGCACCCTTGTTTCTTCCAGTGACATTGCTGTTTAGTTACGCTGCAGTCTTCAGCCCTGCAAAGTTATTTTATGTGGGTAGCCCAAACTGTCTGAAGTTAGGGAGCAGGTTTGGCCATACCATGCCTTACATTAGATTATTCAGACAATACAGTCAGAAGCACAAAGAAATTCCACCTGTGGTTACTTCACAAAATCAAATGCTTCATATGATCCAGTGATTAAAGTACTGAATCAGAGCTAGTTATTATACACAGTAGTTATGCCATAAAATAAGAGACTCCACACAATTAGAAAAAAGCTTTAGGAACAAAATGTTATCCTACCTTAACATTAATCAGTTATATGATCTTGCAGTATTGTAATATTGTATGTTCTGACCATACCTTTATTTCTGAATGATTACAATATTTGGGGAAAAAAAATCTTTCTGAGCCATTGTGCCCTAAGGACATCAGGGTCACAGTGCTGATTATAGAGATAACCTTTTTGTTCTGCTGCATTCATTACATGAATTGACAGCTTATTAATTGCAATGACTTCTCCCTTGAATTAATATATTTTGTCATCCTTTATTTCAAAAGTAATCGACACACACAGTTTCTGATGCCTTGTTATTGCTTGGTGAATCTAATGCTTGGAACACCAGATTTGCTTTCACATTTCTACTTGTTTAGGACGAATTTGAATATGTCTCACCACAGACAGGAAAAGTGGCTAGGATTAGAGACAATTATAGGTGAAGTGTGTGGCAAATCGCCACCAACTGAGGTTCAAAAGGTTTCTTTTTAGTCCCTGCAGTGTATCATCCCTGTCGAAGCAGGCTGCAATTGTGGCCATCACCCCTAAATACCATCAATTGGAGAAGTATGCAGCCTTCAACAAAATCAACCTCCTCAGGCCCATTTCTTCACTGTTTCCCAGCCTAGAATACATGGTAGTACATAGATCTCTTCAAAAAGAGCAAGGAGCACCTACAAGCTCTCCAGACCAGCTTCCACCAAATTAATCACAGAATCACAGAATGGTTTGGGTTGGAATGGACATTAAAGATCATCCAGTTCCAATCCCCTGCCATGAGCAGGGACAGCTTCCACAAGGCCAGGTTAAAAGGGGCTTTGAGCAACATTTGAGACCAAGGCTGCTCAAAGCCCCATTCAGCCTGGCCTTGAACACTTCCAGGGATGGGGCAGCCACAGTTCCCTGACTGAGACACAATTTTGCTATTTGCAGACAGCAATAGTGACAGAATCAAATAATCTTTTTTGATCATCCAAGCAGAGATTGTATGTCATTGTCATCTACAAAGCTAGACTGAGATGTAGTCAGTCTGGCCAGTCTGTCATTTCCATAGCTAGGAAAATACATGTGTGTGTACTTACTCATTTTATCAACAGGTATTATGGATAAATTAACCTGGTAACTGCTTTCAGTTCAGCCTAATGCCCCCATGCAATAGCCTTCTCTGTGCTTTTGTTTCACCATGTTGCTTTCAGTGTGAGATTTTCACAGACAGGATTTTTGGAGGGCTCACAGGGATAAAACCCTCCCATGAGCACTGTGTACTGTATCACATTCCTCTGCATACCCTGACAGGGAGATCTTGCACCACTGCACAGAACTTGCCAAGAGCATAGTGTCTGCATTTGCCATTGAAAGATGCTCCATGGATACCTGCAGCTTTTTATGCAGCTCTTCCTGGATGACAGCTGGGACTTGAGACCTGATTTACTTATAACTCCTCAGCATAAAATGTATACTTTTTATTACATATTTATTCAATATCTGGACTAGTACAGCTGTACACCATGAGTTCTGCCTTTAGAAACTATCAAAATACACATCAATGCATTAAAAACCAGAACCACACAGTTGATTTTAGTAGCACAGAGTGGGAGGTGTCTAGGCCAGCAGACTTTCTTGCAAGACTGGGGACAATGGTGGGCAAGGCTGTAGATATCCTCTGCAACCAAATCAGAAAATGAGGCTCATTGCTGCTGCTGTGAGCAGCCCTGCTTCTTGGCAGAGAGGCTTTTCCCAAGAACAGCAGTCCTCCTTCCTGCCTCAGAGCTCTTCAGTGCAAACAGAAACAATATCCCATGTACAATTATTCCCACTTTCATGGGAACTTTTTCCACAAAAGCCTTCAATTTTTCCTTGGATATCACCGGTGAAGTAGGGGAGGTCAGTGCTGCAGCAACCTTTCCTCTCCAGAAAAGCTTCTAGTTGCACAGAATGGCCCCTGAGTCAGAGGTCTCAAATGATAATCCTGGCACCTGGGAATGGGCAGATTTCCCCCTCACTCAAGGTTGCTGTAGACACAACCCAGGCACCTTCTGCTCAGAAAGCCGTGTGTGAGGTGCCTGGCAGTTTTCTGGCATGGTCTCCATGAAGCTGAGATGACAGGAAAGCAGTCCAGCCCGAAAGGACAGAACCTGCAAGGACTGTCACTAAATTCACAGAATAAGAGCTGGTGTGATGATTTGACTGAACCAGTGTGGTAAGGCAGCAGGGAAATCAGCCAGTTACAAAACACAGTATCTTCTGGACTAAGTATGGAGTTCACTAATTTCACTCAGTTAATTCTAGCAATGTCAATAGTAGCTTCTCAGCTTTTACCTCCAATGAATGATCCAGGAGAAAACAAATAGATAAAAAGTCCTTTCTTTACCATCAAAATCCAGGGTCAATCTTCAAATCTATTAGTCTTTTCCCAAAGACATTTTTCTTGAAACCGATAAGCATTCATGCCTTCTCCTCAAGTACCTTTCTTCATGAATAACCACTTACCATGAGAATTCCCTGTGGGGCTAATCATTCTGCTTACAAAAGGGACCCTGCCTTAGATGCTCTGTGGATAGCCAGCCTTTATAACTGCAAGAGAAATGCAGCTTCAGCTCTAAGATGGCTGTCCCTCCCTCTCATCAGCTCCACTCACACATGCACCCCTCCTCATATTAGTGTATTCTGCATTTTTTTCCTTTTAGATTATCTTCTCCTTGGGGCAGGGGTAGTGCCTTGGTATGTTTCTGTGAAGTTCATATAATCACATAGCTCTGATCTTGACTGGAGCCTCTTGGCACTATTGTAATATAAATATTATATATAACAGTTGAGGAAATACCACATTCTGACTTTTGGGAGCTCTTCCCCTGCCCCCCACCCAGTATCTCACTGCCTTTGTTCTCAGAGGCAGTTGCTACTGCATTTTATACATACAAACACGTGCAGAAAGAGCAAGACGTAGGCATTTTGTCTTGAATTTTTTGAAGAGTTGTTTGAAGCTGTTATGTGAGGCTCAGAGTGATACGAATTAGTGGACAATGTGTGGATAAAAGAGTGAATGGGTGTGGTAAATGCCACTGATTGGTTGGTGTCTAGCTGTACCTTACATTATATGTATTTATACCACATCCAAAAACATCTATTAAAAAGAATATTCAGGTTGCAAAGCAAGCACTGAAGAGTCAGGAAATAAAAGAATTAAGCCTGTCTTCATCCAGTGCTCGTGAGAATTTGCACTACGAAGTAAAACAAGGAATTTGAGAGGGCAGAAAAAGGAAGCTCTCTTATTTCAGATTTGATCTTTTTTAACAGTTCCAGGAATGTTGTAGTCTTACTGGTTTTGCCCCTAGCCACAGTGATGGTCCCAAGACAATTCTCCTGCCATATCTGTTGCCTCCCACCTCCATGAAGCCAGGCATTGGTTTCTCCTTTAAAACTGGGAAAAGGCACCAACTTAGATTCCTTCCATCCAGCTCCATCCACATGTGGTTCTTGTTACCCACAATGCCCATAAAAAGCATTTGCTCTCTCTCCAGCGGTTCATGTTTCCTCCCTTTCCCTGCCTTTCTTCAGAAACTGCTTTCTTCATTAGCTTCTTTCCTCTGTAAATACTCAGCTAGAAATGAAAGTACATAGGCACAGGATCCATGGCTGGGAGGTACTTCTGGAGGCCCACTGTTCGGTCAAGTAAACCCTGGTGTGAATTGGAGAGAGTAAGGAACACAGAGTAGCACCAATAAACAGCTACAATGCTCTGCAGGGGGGAATCCAGCTACTGGGAGGCCTGAGTTTCCAAGCAAAGAAACCACAGGAGAACAGATGAACAGAGCCAGAACTGGAGCTATACACAAAGATGGCTGTGGGGTGTAAAGGTGAGAATGAGGATGTAACACTGCCTTATTGCCCTACTGCAGAAAACCAGTAAGAGGGACACTGTGGAAAATAACAGCTGAAACACTGGAACAAATGACCCAGTGCTGAATGAGGTGGGAGATGAAAAGGAAACAGATACCTACAGGCTCTGCTCCAAGATGGACATTTTTAAAGCTAGTTTATAAAGAGATAATAAGGAAGAGATTATTAAAATAAGTTTGTCTATCTAATAGACTTAAAGAAATATTTCTGAGAAATAAAGACTTTGGGAAATTGTAGAAACAAAATGCACCCACATTGTGGGACTGGTAAACAGGCTCATGCCAAAGGAGCTCCAGATATGAGGCAGGGCAGGCTTCTCTGAATGAAGAAAACTCTTTGTGGTAACGTGGATTTAATGCTCTTCAGTTTATGTAAAGTTAAGAACACATTTGCTCTACAACCAATAGTCCAATGGCCTAATGCAACACTAGCTCCTGCTCCTAGGAGGTGTTCATTTGCCTGAGTCACTCTCTGCTTTCTCCTCTGTACTGCAAATATTGCCCTAATTCCTGTAAAGCTGGCAAACTGACATAATTTCAAGTGATTTCTTGCACCTTCTCCCACCTGCTGGCCCCTAGTTGGGCATGTGCCATTAGCCCAGCATGGGCAGCTTCCTGTGCTTCTTTCCTGGACTCTTATGACCTCCAGTTTGTTTTATTGTAATTTTGATTTTCTTTGTATCGTGCCTAGTTTGCCAGAAGAGAGTCCATCCTCTACAAGCTGTGCTGTGATGAATGTTAATGTTTTCTTAAAGGATTAATTTAAAATCTGCCAGTAATCACCTACAGGTTGTTTTGATCACAGTCACGGTCTTATCAGGTCTCAGGTAGCCTCCAGAACCATAAGACCTAGTCTTCAGCTTGTGCCCAGAGACAAACACCCCTGTGATTTTTTTCCCTTCCTTTTGATTTTGTTTAATAACATTCCTCTCCTGTGTTTCATTCTTACATGAAGTAGGGAAACTCCTCAAATTGCTAAAATACAGCTTCACAATCAGCCTTTGCTCTCTAACTTAACAGCAGTCTGGCAGACACAACCAATTACTACTAGAAATAAGGCTTTGTGATTGTCCCCACCACTTGCAGACATAGAAAGAAGCACTCTTCAAACCTTCTCCAATTGTACTCCATATTCCCAAAGCATTTTAACTCTCACAGGACTTGCCACTGCTCCTTTCTTTTTTGCACAGAGGTTATTTTCCTTGTTGCTTTTGACTCCTGATGTCATAAGGCTTTGAGTGGCCACTCTGCCCATACTGCACAGTCCATGGCTGTGAACCAGGCACTTCAGGAGACACAGACTAAGTTACATGGAGCAGGGCTGTTTCGGTGCTTTCTGTTTATCTCAGGTACACGGTAGACATGCGTTTGCTGATAAGGCTTTTGTGTTGTTTGTTGTTTGACCCTAGGTAGCTGCATATAGCCACAAAACCTTCTGCAATGCCCCATCTGGACTTCCTCATAGGGGAAGCTCAGCTCCACCAAGGCTTCATCTTCTTCAGCACACAGCATACTGCAAATATTTGGAGGCTTCAGCAGCAAAGGTTCTTTTAAACACAACACAGGTCATTTTTACTTGAAGTGCTGACCTTAAACAGTATATAATTTAGCCAAAATCGGGCAGATTTATGTAGGACACCACAAAAGCAGCTCTCAGTACTGGTTTTCAAGATTTTATGACCACCTGTCTTGGAATAACTTCTGGATTCTGTTTTGGATCATAAGGTGTTAGTAAGTGAATGTGGAGACTGTTCCCATAGCCCTTTCTGAACTACCTGTCTGTGATTAATTATGGACAACTCCGAACGATTGTACCTCTCCGCCAACCTCCATGTTTGCGCAATGACTAACATGGTGATGTCAGTTCTCACTAATGTATTTGCCAATTAGGAAGATTTAGTGTGGTGACTGAGGACAGCAGAGCGTTGGTGGCAAATCTGTAATTGTCCAAGTCAAATATCTGACAACGGGGCGCTAGAAAAAGTGCTTTAGGTTTTACCCCCATGTGGGTCTGACTGTGCATCTTTCTGCAGCACTTTGGTTTGTATCACTTCAGGACACATCAGTCACATCTTATTAAGTCACAGCGAATCACTTTCTGGCTCACCATAATACTTAATCAACAAATCCAATGCCATGTGCCACACTCCAGAGCATCAGTCAAGCAAATGAAATCAAGGAAATGTCTTGATTTTCTCTGAACGCATGCGATGGACTGCCAGTATTGGTAGCACCTCAAAGCTTCACCAAGGCAAGCATCCTATTATGCAAGACCCCTATAGATGCTGCAGGAGGCAGCCTCTCCCTCAACGAGCTTGCAAACAGGAAGCAAAACACACACACGCATCAGCACAGAACAGACGTCAGCCAACCTGACAGGCTCATGAACATCCAGTCTACCAAACCAGGCTGAGATATGTGCACCACTGCTGGTGTGTGAAATACTTCAAATGATACTCGGAGGTTGCAGGCTTCAGCTGCCTATGTCAAGGCAGTAACCCTGTAGCTTGTGTAATTGCCTCTGTACAGGAGCTCGTGTTCAGCCGTACCACCCTCTGTGAAAAAGTTGAGCTGCAGGATAAGAGCTTTCACACAACCAGCTGCTGCCAAGCTGCAGATTAGCAGGTAATCAGTTGACTGGTGGTAACTTCGTCAGCTCCCAGAGTCTTGCTGTGTGTCAGGGGGTGAATGGCTAAAGTGTCAAGGCAGAGGCACGAAGGGCAGAGGTAGATGGCTGAGGTATAAGGTTGAATCATCTGTGGAGTGAGATGAATGGGTGCAGTATGGCTCTGAGTCACTGGCTTTGGAGGGCAGTGGTGGGGAGGGGATGAAGGAGGTAGCAGCGTAATCTCAGTCTGAGGGAATGTTCAGTAGAAAAGGAAGAGAGGCTTTCACACGTTTGTGCATGGCTCAGCCTTGTGCCACTGCTACACACACACATGTGAAAAGATGAGAACTGCAATATCCTTGAGCCCAGGATAATGGCAGGTACCCATGCAAGCCATCGGCAAGCTGTCTGATTCTCCAGCATGGATAAAAACAACAGCATCCCAGGCTGGCAGGCTGGCAGGAAGCAATGCCAAGTCCAAGTGGCTTAAAAAAGAGCCAGCCATATCAAAGCTTCTGTGTAAGTTTTACTCCACTGCTTTTTAAAGTGCATGGTTTTATTTCTATCCAGTAGAAGACAGCTGTGAAGAAAACCTGAATCCCAGTAAGAGATACGGAATCCAACCTTATTCGTTTCAATACTGACGTACACACAGTGTACACACAATCACTGTGATGAGAGGCAGTCATATGCTCTGGCCACTTTATGCCAGCTACACAGACACAAAGAAACTGTCCAGGGAAATAACTTTGACAGAGAGGGGTTTATCTGGCAGCATTTATCTAGCACTGTCTCTGCTTTCACTTTTCAGGACCTCCCCTCTTCCTCCACCCCCAGGATGATGGTGGAGGAAAGGATCAAGGAATAGAAGGAGAAGACCAGAAAGGAAACGTCATTGGGGAATACTAAGACTTCAGCTTTTCTCTGCCTGACAGTAGTCCTCAGCACTGGGGATGTAAGCATCAGCAGCCCTATGAAAAGGATAAACTGGCTCCTGTGAGGACCCAAGAGCAGAAAAACAAACCCACAACACCCAGCACTTCTGTGACATTCCTGAGCTGTACAAATCACTTGCCCATGTCCTCACATATTGCCTTCCTCCTCCCTGCTATGCACCACCACTGCAACAAATCCACAGTGCTTGGACAGCTGGTGATGGCTGGGATTTGGCCCGATATGTGGATATTATTTGGGGGGTTTGCTGCATTTTTATGTTGACTCACTGCATACAATGGGCCAATGTTGCCATCACCACATAACTGTCACAGAACTTTTTTTTTTTTACTATTATTGTATTTATTCCTTTCTTCCCCTGCCACCCTGTAACAAAGAAAGGAAAATCCAGAACAGGACATGTGTTATTTAATATCTGTGTCAATGTCAGAATGCAGGCATGCTTTTATTCTTTTGCCTTTTGCAATGAATGTGTGATACCTGATATATTAGGTATTAATAAAGCAGACTGCTTTATGCTGTTTATATTGGTAATATGATTCTGGATCTTATCCCCAGCTGAGAGTAGTAGGAATGTAGATCTTTTCCTTGTATATTATTGCCCAGCCATGCCTAATCAAGTATACAATATATTCTGATTTTTGTGTATTGTTTTATTTTTGATTGACTTTAATTAGAACCAGCTCTCTATATAATAAGTAGACATATAAAATGTGGCAGAGAGGGAGCAATGGCTAAAAGGCATAGAGAATGAGACAAAATAAAATCCAGCAAAGAAACCAACAGGATGGTGCAGCCTTGCACTTCACCAACAATTTTACAGCACTTCACCCGTAATTGCCAGCACTAATCCCACCCATGCCGATAGCAGTGATCTGTCTCAGAGGCATCAGTACCACCTAGGGCTGAAGATTCCCTTCTGCATTAACCAAGGGGTTAATGGGGAATTGCAAAGAAGGGGAATTGCAAAAGCATGATAGCATAGAATGGAAAGCATTTTTTTTTCTCTTGACTGTGGATAAACTGTGAAGTTTAGAGACATGAACCAGTTCAGATAAAATAAGTCTGTCCTGAAGCTCTGCCACACAACTTGAAATTACACATAAACAGTTGTGTGCCTCCCTTTGTCTTTCCCAGTTTCTCTCAAGTTTTCCTCTGGATTATTTTCAAAGTCCCGCTATGACTATTGTCAGTGACAAAACTCAGATGTTATCACGCACCTTCCCAGCAAGAGAAAATCCTCTTTGTTCAAATGTCCAGTTCTTCTCAAGGAGCGGCTAATACTTCCATTAATTCAGTCAGCACTGACCTTAATTTGCTTGCTCCTGGATAGGACATCTGATCACATAAACCATTTGCACAAACTCCTGGGTTTATCCTGCTGAGGAAAAGAGTGGCTGGCCTGTCTAGTATCACAGCACTTGATGCCTGTTCTACAGGGCTTTTTGCATAACATCTGGGGAGCGCCTACTTCTAAGGAAGTTTGAAAATGGTCCCTTTCATCAGCATCAGATCCCATTGTATTCAATGAGAGCTGCAGGTGTTCTGTACCACTTGGGGCCAGGCCCTTCATCATAATAAAAAGGCCAGATTTGAGCTGGAAGCTCTGTCATTAAAACTGCCTACAGTGTATTAGTAATCTGCTGAACCTCCTAGAGGCCCAGAGAAACCTTCTGCTGCGTTACTTTAACTCTTTGTGATTATCAGAACAGTGAGGATTTAAGAAGGGGCACATTAAATTCATGTCACATCCCTTCTCTGAGTTACCCAAAGACTAATAGACCCAACAAAACCTTTCTTAGGAGCACAAAGTAAAAGGAGCTCTCTCTGTATGAGATAGCATTGACTATCAGAAGTGCCCACAATGTTGTTTAAGATGACTGACAGGCTCTTCCTCCATTTCATTTTACAGCTATTTTAATGCATTGAAAATCTGGAGATGCTTATGAGACTATCCAAACCAGTTTTTAGTACCTCTGATCTGCACACCAAATTCATTTCCTGCTGCTGTCTTCTCAAGAAACGAGCATCATTTCATGCAAGGGTTTTAGCAAAGGGCATGGGGACACTTTTGCTCTGGCTGTAGGAAATTTGCACACGGAAGGCTGAAATCCTGAAGGCATCCTAATGCCTTAAGTTCTTACTGGATAAGATCAGGGTAGAAACACTGGGAGAGACAAAGGAAGGGAGCAGTGACTGCATGGAGACCCACTCAGGCAGGTTCTCCTGGTGGGTAGAGCTGCTGATAAGCACCATGTGGGTCATCTGCTACCAGCACAGTGATGTGGAAACACATGAAGCTAGGGCACAACATGGTCCTCTTCTACCGTCCTAAGAGCCATTGTCACCTGGCATATATTGGAGTGGTATGTTGGTGTTGTGGGATCAGCTGGAGGGATGCACAGGAGGAAAAAGAGGGACTAAGTTTCTCAGGGAAGGCTAAATGCAATAAAAACTCTAGCTCTTCATGTCATATTCATTAAAAGCAAATTACTGGATCGGAATGGCTGTTCAAATTGGTTCAGCTAAATATTAGGATATGACCCAAATCTTCTATCCAAGTCAACATATGCATACACTTTTCTGAAGCTCGAAAGATTTAGTCAGACAAGATTTAAGAAAGGGGAGAGATCTGCTTTCCTGGGTTAGGTAGTCTTTTATTTTATATTTCAGTTTTAACATAAGTCTGTGCTTGCTGGAGTCAGCAAGGACCAGAAATTGTAACCCAACAGACCTGCACAGTGTCTTGGATAATCTTAAAATGAGGTTTGGAAAAGCTTCTGAGAAATTTCCAGGTATCTATAGCCAAACATTCTAATATTTGCCAATCTCTGTTATTGGAATATTTCTCCCTGTCAAAAGCCATGACTTGCACAACTCAGAAAGGTCCACAGAGAGATTTTCATTCTTTTTTCTTTTGCATCTCATGAGATTCTGCATGTAATCTTATTATGAGCCAGAGGCCACATTACTGTGAGCTTCAAGAAACAATTAGGGTTGTGGTCACAGCAACTTGCAGAGAGTGTGATGAATTAATAGCATCATGCTATAACTTGATAGTGATGCCATGTCACAAGTTTAGCATAGCACATCATGGAACTTCTTTTACACTAAAAATGGACCCAAAACCTCCAAAACAATCCCAACCTCCGAGATTTGGCTCCCAGTCTAACTCTTTGCAAAGCCAATTACTCTGTAACAGCCTGTGCCAAAATTCTGGATCAGAAGCCTATCTATTTTCGGATCATATCCTTTGAGATGCAAAACTTGTCAAAATGGGGCCCTGTCTTTGTTTCCAGGAGAGCTCGGCAGAGTGAAGCTGATAGCACAGACCTGCAGCAGCCTGTTCTCTGCACATAAGGGATGTGCAGTGCTCTCTTGGATTTGGTCTTTGCCTCCCATGGCCAGTGCTGTGAAAGCAGCCCCAGTCCTTGTGGTGAGTCTGACTGACGCTCCCACCCACAGGTCTGCCAAAAATGAGCTGTAACACAAGTTCCGCATGCTCGCACACTGCTGGTTATAGTCCTTTGAAGGATGGGAAAAGGTTTTAGGCTCAAGGTCTGGACTGCTCATGGTTGGAGGTTTGAATAGGCTATCCCACTACAACAAGCACCACTGCTCATTCTGTCAACAAATCTGACTTAGCTTTACTGACAGAGCATCTACTTTTGCATCCAAGAGCCGTCAGTCCAACACAAAGAAAGACAGACTTCTCATGTAGTCAAGATGTTAGGGCATCCAAAAAATATAATATCACCACACATGAAAATACAGCTCTTCTTTTGTGGTTACAGCTCTTTTTTCTTGTGGTTCTCATCTTTGGCATTAGAACACAGTTTTTTCCCTTCACCCGTCTGACTACAACTGAAAGCTATTCTAAATAAACTTTTCAGGAATTTCTTTTCTTTATCTCGTGCATTCAGTTCCTGCAAAAAGTCTTGGAACCAGGTGGTTAAACAAATACTCCCTTCTCCTGCTCAGGTCTTAAAGGTTGTTACCTGGTTTAGGAAACAGATAGCTCTGTTACTACACTGTAACTCAGTGAACTTCCCCTGGAGATATCATCCAGGCTGGAAAGAGCACCCTGGCTGGTACTGTCCGGGGAGGAATAAACAATTTCAGAGAGTGCAACAAGGGAGCACATTCTTCTCTTGCACATGCTGTATTTTCTTCTCCTTTGAAAACACAGGAAAAGTGATCACAAGAACTGGATCTGCATTACAATACACCCAAGCTCTGGGGAAGGCTGGATCCCGGGGTGGACTCGGATGTCTTTCACAGCCATGCCCTACTCAGCACCCAGCGCTTTGTCTCCCTCCCCTCTCTCCTGTTGTCTTGTGGTCCACGTGCCGGCGCCGGTATTCCAGTGTTAGTCCTTGGGTTGGACTTTGTTTGGTAAGATGTATGTCCATTTCCAAACACATTGACAGAAGACATGAATTACAAATATTATGATGCATTAAGCTGTGAAAAGACAATGGTTAAATAAGAAAGCTGTACGGCGGGGACCAAGGAAAAATAACTGGAATTCCGTCAAAAGGGAAGATGAATGAACAGAACTACACTGACATCTGCTGGTCCATACATCAGCGCTGGTATTGTTACTGACACCGAAAATTGTTGCGGTGATGGGGAAAAATGACACGTTAAACTCAATAAATCCTTCAGAGATACCTGTCACTTCCACCACATTTATCCACTACCTATTGCCCTGTGTACATCATCTGGTCATCTGGGCAGTATCTTGCAGGGAAGAAGTTTTTATATTTGTACAAGAGTAAGATTTATTTTTTCTTTCTTTTTTTTCCTTTCTTGTGTTTCAGGTTACTGGAGCTCTGCATGGACTGCCAGACTTGCGGAGATACTGCATAGACATCTGTCTCTATACAACTGACACACCAAATCTCACACGTGTGGGACACCACAACACCAGTGTGCATGCACCCAGAAAATCTAGTAACTCATTGAACTTGCTGTGTAAGCACTGACTGATTATACAGCACATACACAGTAAGTCTGATGAGTCCTAGATGTGCGAATTCATCATGTGGTTTTGTCCAGGAAATTTTGCAGATAAATATAGAAACAATTGCTCTCGGATTCTCAAATTTTGGCAGATAAAAAAAAAAGATATATGTATTTTTTTAATGAAGATAAATAATACTTAACTGTTGTAAAGTATAAGTTTGCACCTAGGGGAAGAAGAGTCATTGGAAAAGGAGGCTATTGCACTTATCAGAAGACACATACACAGAAGGTCTGTGGTTTAGGCTATCTTGCACATTCATTGACCTTTACAAATCTTTCAGGGACCTGGTTTTGGGGTTTTTTTTATATAATACTGAAGATGTGAAGGGTAAAATGGATGTACCCAAAACCACTTGTCCATTTAGACTCATATATGCTGGGAGAGCTATGTGTGGGAAGAAGGAGGCTATAAAGACAATGGGGAATTTTTATTTTTCCTTTAATTTGGGAAGTTCTCTACACTTTGTGCATATTGTTAAACAATTAAAGCACAATCCTTCTTGCTCAAGCCAAAGCAAAGACCTTGATATTTCAATATATAAAAAGATCCATTTAGTTATTTCTCAGAAGGACACCTCCTCAAAACAGTCTTTTCCCTTAAATAGGAAGTCAACAATGATATTGCATTTCTTTTACTGAAAAATAACAGTCTTTCGGAAAGCAGCTGATTCACTTGCAAATATGCAACCAGCACCCTTACTGTCTTAATCCTGATGACAAGGGGGTGGGGCTGGACCATCTGAAAAGGAGCTTTCCGTTTCCCTTCCAAATCACTGCTTTGGGATTTCTCTGCATGGATTTTGATTGTTCTGCTTTTACTGCACGCAGAGCATCTTCTTTGCACTTCTAAACGCAGAGGTGAAAAGATCTCTCTATTGAAAGAGTAAGGCAAAGAAGAGACTTGCATTCATACATGAAAACCCAGACATTTGTTGGAAGTCATTGTTCCTTAGCCATTTCCAAAGAGTGAAAGGAAGCAGCTAGATGAAACAATCAAAATATATTCCAGAGCACAGATAAAAATTGTTTAGAATATTTTTGGCCTGTTGGCCTGTTCTAATTATTAGTAACATCAACTAAGTCAATTTCATAAAACATTCCTAAGAAAACAAGCTTTAAGCTTACATTAGCTAAGAAAATTCAGCCTCCTTCTGCCCCCACCCACCCCCGTTCCGTATGCCTCCAAGTCAGAAGACCTAGGAGGCTTCAGTGACTTAGCTTATCAAAAAGAAGGTTAAGAGGTAACTTGATCAAACGCTATTTCTATTTCATGGAAGAACACAGAGCTGATAATACATTTTCAGTCCACTAGACAGAGGCATAACAAGAGCAGAAGCCCATTACTAAACCTGGTAATAGAGACACTAACAGAGAAAAGGAGGCTGTATGGGATTGTCACCTCTCTGCCTTCAGAAGCTAATGCTGACCCAAATAAACAGAGGCAGGATGCAAATTCACTTTTCGAAGAGTGTTAGGGTTTGAAAGATTTTGTTTTAAGTTTCATCTCTTAATGGGAACATTTCCTGTATTGTGTTAGACATACAAATTTTAAGGCTGGAAAAAGATCACTAATCATCTGATACTCTGCATCACTTTGACCAGATGACTCACAAGTGTTAATTTCTGCTTTGAGATCAACAGATGCTCTTGATTTTAATTACATTGGGTTTTTTTTAAGTTCAGTCTAGATATGAAAACATCCAGCAACAGAAATTCCACTGAAATAACAATAAACTGGTTCAATGACCAATTACTGTTGCAGTTTAAAAATATCAACCTTATTTCCAGCTTGGCGTTTTCTGTTTTCTAGACTTACGTTCTTGTTATTTCTTCATCTGCCAGACTGCAAAGCTACTTATTATTGTATTTCTGTTCTGTAAGTATGAAGTTTCTGCTTCTCTCTTCTTTGATAAGCTGAAAGGCTTGAGCATCTTCAGTCTGTCACTATAAAGTTTTTTCTGCATTTTCCATCATTCCCAAGGATTTTTTTCTAAGACCTCTTCACGTTTTCAATATTATATCTGAAGTATTTTACTTTAGCAAAGAATTAATGTAGGCAGTTGGCAGGACATAGCTGATTTAGGGTAGCTAGATAAGCCACGATCATTGGGTAGCCAATTCTTCATGGGTCAAAAGTGAGCTGTACTTCTAAAATACTGCAGTTTGTGCCATTATTTTGTTTTGACAAACAAGGTTTATCATCCAGACTTAATGAGTTATGGAGATATTATCGGGCCAGCCTAGACAAATACGGTACTGTCACTTAGTAATCCTCACAAATGAAAATAAATCCTTAAGCATATGATGGTTCTGGAGGTGTGCCGCACTTAGCCATTCAAATAACAGCTTGCACTAAAGTATAGCAACCAACATACAGATTTTCAAAACCAAGGCCATGTACCCCACACAAATCTGTCAAGAGATAGATACCTATTTCTACTGGCTCTCGAGACAAATGCTTCAGTCATTTCAGTTTTGAATACCTCAGTGATGCACTGTGCTTGGAAGCTTCCCAAAGACTTCAGCTAATGCACATAATGGGCTTTTTTCTCATTTAGCAAAGGTATCCATGTCAAACGTACAACATCTTTTCTCTGTTGCTCTGGCATTCTACATGCTTTTGAGTTCATTTCAAGAAGTTTATTTTTATCTATTGATGCCTGATCTCATTTGACTGCTGTATTCCTAAAATTGTTCTGGTAGAGATGTGGACTCCTGATAACAGGTTACTTTCCTTGCTTCCATTGAAGAACCCATTAGATGTAGCCCCTGAGGGTCTTTGGGTGATGGGCTGAAAACCACTGTCTCCATGTTCTTGACAAATGCATACACTGCCTATCATTATGATGCTATCATCTCAGAAGTTGAGATCAAGAACAGGCAAGCTGAAACCCTGATGAAAAAGCCATTATGATGACTGAACTTGCTCATTTATCAGCACAAGGGGCTGGTGACTTTCAAGGCACCCTGCATAGACTGTTGCATAAACAGGCTCCTTTCCCGATGAAGGTTTGATCTAAAATAACCCTACACTAAATCTGGGACGTGTTCTGCATTCCATTCAATTAAGACAATGATTGTGATTGTCAGCAAAGGGGATTTCCCAGAACATTTGGTACCTACTTTGTAATTAGTAAAATATTGAAATGATAAATATACTTGTGGATTTATGTATTAGAATAGATTGTCTTACATTGGCAGCTTTGATAAATGTTTCTAATAATAGAAAGGAAAAAGAATCTCATGTCCTGTGTTGACTCCACAAATGAAGAAATAACAGGAATATGATTAGAAACCTTTCCTAGCTCATTTGAACACTTGTCTCCAACTCAGAGCAGCACCACACCCTCAGTTTCTGGGAATAAATCCATTAATGAATGAGTGAAAAATTTTAGTATGTAGCAAAGCCTTGCATTACTAAAAAAATGTGCCAGAGGTTGGCCTTTGCTGTACTTCTGGGCCCAAGTTATAACCAGAATATAATAGGTGCGATATAAGGCCTGTAGCGTAACAAAATACAAAATGCAATACCAAGTTCAGAAGAACAATGTGGACCCTGGCAGCAAGAAGTAAGAACAGCAATAGTATTTCCATTCACACTCCCATGGCAAATACAGAGCAGTAACTCTGTCTTCAGGGTTCCTGTTTCTAGTGTAGCTGCCTTCTTGGGTTTGACACCAGTGACATACCTCACTCCAGTGAAATCACCCAAATAGTGCTTGGCAAGAACCGTGGTGAGACTTCACCTGGCCTTCATCACTTCCTGGACAACTAGCCTTAACACATAGTAGTGTACGCTGGGAGCTGACCTTATTATACAGAATAAATCTGTCGCATGTGTGACACATCAACCATGTGGTACATATGCAGATCCACTGAGAGGTACAAGCATAATATGGCAGGCAGATGTTAGATTGGATCACCTACTTTTGTTCCTTTCAGTGTTTTCAGATCTGTTTAGACACTGCAACACACTGTCACAAGACCAATGAGTTACATAGTCATACAAAAGAGAAAATAAACAATGCTCCAGAGAGTGACAAGTTGGGAATATCATGCTGTTCAGGAGAAGCTTTCTGGAAGGTAAGACATGGTTTTGATAAAATCTTAAGGGTGCTGCAGGCTGCTGAAATGCTTCAGTGGATGTGCCTGTGTGTTATCCAGTTAAGACAATAAGCAGAAAAAGCAATTAAGTCCTTTCAAACAAATCTAAACCACATGGTATCTCTATCTCCAGTCTCAAATATATGATGCAGCCATGGAATCCTACTAGTTTTCCAAAAAGCAGGCTTTATTTGAATAGAGTATGTCATCTAAACAGGTAACCTAGACCTGTATACACCTCACACAGCATTTGTTCCATACAATCAAAGAGACATTTAATGTCTCTTCTCTGATTTCGATATTGTAACGAACCTGTCCTCATGCTGATACAGCAACTGAAGCGTGCACACCTCAGCAGTCTGGTTTACGTGTGAAAACACACATCAGAGTGGCTGCAGGCTTTGCTCTTTTTATCGTTTCATTGTTCTCCCAAGGATAACTTAAGCAAAGTTAAAGGTCTGGAAAAAAACAAACCAAAACAAAAAACACACAGATGAATATCCTTCTTAGAAATAAATAGCAGAGACAGTGTCCCTTCCTGTGCTCTTAAGATGCATTCATTTCCAGCCTCCAACACTTGCCCTTCAACAGGCAATTGGCAAAGCATCAAAGAGAAGGGACAAGATAAATCTGTCATCCAGCAAAATGGCATTCTGGGTCCTGTAGATTCACTCTTCACCCTTTTCATTTCCTTGGGGGTAGCAGTGAAGGTTGATAATGCTCTGGGCTCCTAGTTCATGGGCCAGTGGCTTTTCCTTCTGTCACCTGCTGGGCCTCTGTCATAACGAGAAGTTGCGGTTTTCAAGGGTAACATTTTACATGCCATAGCTGTCTTACTCTAGGTACAGGAAGGTCTGCACAAGAACTTACCCTGTAGATGCATGGCTTGTAAGTAAGAAGCTTAAATAATAATAATAATAAAATTCTCCTCCTAAAGTATTAATTTATTACCAAAGAAAAACATATTGAAGTTTGGAGATGAAAATAAAATACACTGAAAATTCATAAGTAGTGTATGGCTAATTCCTTTTTTATGAAAACCATACAGCACAGATTTGCAGTACATTCACTTCTTCCATTGACACCAGTTGGAATTATTAGGTCAGTGCCTTTGGAAATCTTAAATCTGCAAAGAATATTTAACTTCCAATTAAACTTGCTAGCTCTAGTTAATTAAAAGGACAGTCTAGTCAAAAATCATACTTAAAATATTTTCCGTTCATCATGATATGTCTTTGAATCTCATAAAACAGAGTAACAGTCATTTTGAAAAGTGACCAGTCACAAAATCGTCAGTTTCCTTGAAATGGTTTGTTAGTTTGCTGAAATTTTCCATGATATGTATCTTTGGTTTTTTAAAAAATAAGAAAATGAACATCTAACAGTTTTTTATGGTTTGGTTTTGTTTTGCTCTATTTTCCCCTTTCCTTTCTTCTCTGTAGTAACACAGAAAACAAAAAAAGAGAGGCAAAATGAAAGAATATGAAAATTAAATTATTTATTTAAAAAGACAAAAAAGGAACTACAAAAAGTCATAGGAAAATGTTTTCATTTTGAAAACAATCTCACAAAAATAAATCCATGAAAACAGTTACCTGAACCTTTTCAAAAGATGCCAATAATTCCATTTTTTAACATTTTCATGGAAAATATCATTAATAGGAACAACATTTTAGAAATAATACTAATCTTTTCTATCAGCTTTCTGATGCTTTATGTGGACGTTATGAGAGAGACTGTATTTCATTGCATGTGAAAACAAAAAGGAGGTCTGTGAAATAATTACCTTGCTTTTTTGCCTTTTTCTTTTTTTTCTGTTATTTTTGGGTCTTTTTGGTTTTGTTTGTTTAGTTTGTGGTTTGTTTTTTGTTTTGTCTTGTTTTGTTTTTTTTAATAGAGGTAAATTATTTCCATATTTTAAAAAAAATATTTTAAAACCTGACCAAAATTGAGAATGAATCAGACATTATTTGATGGTTAAAAACCAGTAAATACAATGAATTCATTGCAAGAATTCCTGCATGGTGTTTTATGCCTACAAGATATTAATACTGCAGATTATATCTGAAAAACAAGCTAAAGTCTGGGTGCCTCTTCAAGCCTGTCAGAAATTGATTCATTCATTGTTAAAGGTTAATTAAAATGAAACAGCCAGCATAGTCCTGAGTTAAGAAAACCAGACCAAGAAGCAGAAGATCTGGGTTTCAGACCCTTCCCTTCTGTGAGTAGCATAATGTATTGTTTTTTCCATGATTTATTTGTGTTGTGAGAGCTCCTAATGACCCCCTGGTGACACAGAAAGAGAGAAGGATTTGTCTACGACAGCGACAGCTCTGAAATCCTGGATCTTCTGAGTTTTTGTCCAGTGTTCAGAGACTACACTGTCTGTATTAATTATTTGTGAAATGTTGATTTCCTGCTTCCATGTGCAAGATAATATTAAAACTGCAATTAAAGGCATTTAAAGAAGAAGACAAGAGACATTCGTGTCCCAGGAATTGCCACCCTGGGTACGGATAGGAAAATTCCAGATTCTCAGAGCAATCAGGTCGTTACACCGCTATGGATCCACATGTCCGGCATGAAATTGGTTTCCAAAACAGCCAACCAGCCAGCTAGCCTTCCTTTTTCCTTTCCTTTCTCTTCTCCTCCCTTCCCTTCCCTTCCCCTTTTCATTTCCTTCCCCTTTTCATTTCCTTTGTCCAAATTTTTGCAGTGAATTCTCTTTTGTCACCTGCTTTTATCTCTAATTTCCCCCATCGTTGTTCTTCAGCATCAGCCTGGGATGGTTCTTACTCAACAAACAATATCTGAAGTTTAGATTCAGGCTCTGCTTTCAGTTCTTCTCATACTCTGTGATTTCCATGATGCATACAAGTGCTCCGAAACAAGTTGTTGAAGAGAAAAGCCAGAGTGGCGAAAGGCTGCACACTGCATTTCTGTCTACAGATTCACTGCCTGAAGAAATATCAATTTGCAGCAACAAGATATGGATGCCATAGTGCACTCCTTCAGAGGACAGTCTGGCTCTCTCCCAGTAGCTTTGGCTTTACCTGGAGGGAGGAGTAACCTCACGATGTTTTCTCATCCTGGCCTGGCTCCCCAGTGCAGAGAAACTCATAACTAATTATTGGGACTGCAATTCTTGACTTGACCAGCTGTGTCAAAGCAAGGACGCCATAGGCTCCCTAGTGCTGTAAGATCTATAATTCAACTTCCATATAAAAAAGTCAATATTGGACAAAAGAATGACATTTAAAAATCATAAAATAAGTAGCTTGGTATTTACCTATGTTACTCTTTTCTTCCCATAGTTTTATAAAACACGAAGTGGTCTGTTTATACTTCTGCTTTTTTCATGAGTGGAATGATTTTCCTTCAGTTTTAGAAGATGTCTGCACAAGTGAAGAATCACGGTCATCAAGGAAAGCAACCTCTGGCCACATTGAATTTTTTATGCTCTGAAAGAAGTTAAGACCCATGTAATTGTGGTTTTGTCTCTGGTTAAAATCATGGTTTGAAGAAAAAGTCATTATTTGGACAGTGTAAAAAACAAAAATAAATTCAAACAAACCCAAGCAGAAGATAACACTCCTGGCTTCACTGCACCAACTCACATTGGTCCTGTGCAGGACAGCACATGGAGAATCACTCTAAATCATATAGCAATAATTGACTTTGGGTGCAATCAGAGGCTGCAGAAGCTGTGCACTGCTCCTCAGAGGCTCAGACACCCATGCTGTGCATACCCTCAGCTTGTGGGGGTAGTCAGGGCTGCAGGATCAGTCTTTATGCCTGCTTTCCGTGAAGATCTGAAGATACTGTTTTCTTTGGTGAGTTCAGTGAGCCAAATAAAAGCAGGACAGCTTTGTGCCAGCATATCATTTTCTCACCTATAAGTGATAAAGGATGGGTTAAAGAAAAATAACCTAGTTGATGTATATGGTGTGTTAAAACATCTCTTTGCCAAAAAATGAAGAAAAATGGAAAGAAATTGAAAAAAAGGAAGTGTTCATGAGTGAACAAAGTAACATCAACCCAAAATCTATCTAAAATGGATGTCAATGGGGAACGAATTACCTAGTGAGCTGCAATGGTGCACCAGCTGGGACACTGGAGCAAAGGAAAACAAATGGAGGCAAAATCCGCCTGATGTTGGTGAAGGTCAGTTGTTGTTTTATTGTTCTTTTTTTTCTGTCTGTTGCTGCTGATCTTTTTTGTTTGTTTGTTGGCTACATTTTGTTGGGTTTCCTTTCATTTCTTTTCACCATTTTATCTTCAAATACTTTGCATTGGCCAACTAATTCTGAAAAGCTGCTCCTTGTTGACTTTGATCATTATCTGACTTTCTCTTTTTCCTTCCAGTTTTCAATTTTAGCTGCTGAAATGCCACAACAGAGGATACTGTTTTGCAGTGTAAAAAGAGCATTGTTTTATACAGCTCCTGTTTCAAAGACCACTTGCTTAACGACACTGAGAACTCAAGCAGAGACGAAAGAGAGATGGTGTTTAAATGATTATTTTAAAGATCTGATCTTTCACAGCTACCCAAAGTGAGAGGCCAGGCTATTCAATTAGGCACTAAGCCATTTTCCATGGCTCACAAATTAATTATTGGAACTGGAACCTGCCACCAACTCATCTCTCCACACCTTTTGCCAGAATAAAGCTCAGCAACAGGGCCAGGTTCACCAGATTGCTCAGCCCTTGATGAGCTGAAAAATAGGAAGAGGGAGAAACTTCCTGTGCGTGAACCTATCCAAGCCAGACTGGGGAAAGCATTTGCAGAAAGTAATCTTGCACAGGCCACATGCAGGACAAAAGTGACTTCAACACTTCACTCACTTCTCCAGCTCTATGGCCACTGTGGATTAAGAATCTTGAGAGGTAAGAGGGAATTTTCTAAGAGATAGGAAGCAAAGTTAGGGTTTTGGGGTTTTTTTGATAGCTATCTCCTGCCTTCTCTGACAAATGTGAGGAGTTTTCTGCTGCATGGGCAAGCTTCCTGCTGGCTGATTGGAACCTTTTAAATGGGCATCAGCTAGCAGCACATTGCCTAGCCCAACAAATGCTGTTGCATGCTGACAGCCTTGAAATATTCTGATGGTCGGCATTTGCATTTGTACTGCCAGTGTATCTCTGATCTGCATTACCATTCTGACCCCTCTTTCCTGTTCATATGCACTGTGACTGACCTTCACAAAGATACAAATTCCAGTTTACTTCACTTCAAATGCAAGAGTGTGAGTCAGCCCCCTGAGGGAATACCAAGGAATTCATTATAGCAACACAAGAGAAAGATGTGGAGGAAGTAATGTGCTTTCTTTACACAACGGGAAAAGAAATATACAAGAGAGTACCAAGCAAAGCCCAAGAAATCTTGAGATGTAATCTGACATAGTGGTACCGGACTCAATTCTTATTGTCTGTAGGTGCACGACCTTATTAGGGCTTAAGAAGTAAGCCAAGTCTTGTCTGATCCCTGCTGCAGCCTGCCAAGCAAAGCAAGTGCTTCCAGAAGTGGAAATCTTCATGATCGATATAAAACCACTAGAGGTACCACACTGTTGTGGGTGAGATCTTTCAGAGAAATAAAAACCCAAAGTTCCCAAGTCACTGGAATTAGAAGAGGGTAAGACCTATTCTGTAGTGTTGTCTTGTCTAGCCCACTGTCGGTGTTCCCTTAGACCTATCTGCCATGTGCTACATCAGCATGATTGCTTTTTTAAAATGTCCAAAAAAGACATTTCCACTCTCATACAAGACCCTCCTGAAACCACACAGCCGGTAAGAATCCAGTTAGCTTTTCCACAAGGACAAAATATTGGCCTTGCTTCTCTTTCCAACTGAGTAAATTGCATTCTGATTATTCAAATTCTTTCCAAAACTACTTTTCTACATTCATATCCTCCCCTTTGCTTTCAGTGGTATAATGCCAGACAGTGCAACATTGAGCTAAAAGTCTGTCCTGTTCCACCAAAGACATGGCTGCATTTAGAAAAGTGTATCGCATCTGAGGTCCTTACCAATGAGAAGGGCTGTACAGGGACAAATTTTACTACCATCTGCTCAAAAAATAGTTGGAAAAAGGCAAAAGACCTCTAAAATCTGACAAGTAACCTGTGCATATTGGTGCAATGTATACAGTGAAGATGAATCCAATTTACCTTCAACAGGAGTCCAGAAGCCTGTATTAGTGCACAGAGCATTTGTATTGGTAGAAATGGAAAAAACATGTGGATTTCAAAAAAGGTTTTTGTCTCTTGTGACTGGACAGAAAGACCTAATTAGCAGGAGTTACTGCCCAGCTAATCTTATTTACAATTAAAGGGAAAACTAAATTTAAATATTTTCTATTCTTAACACACTTTCCATTTTTACTGCATAATTTTTACCGTAGGGATTTTGTGATCCAGACTTTTTGAAGAAGTCACTGGAAATAGTTGCAGTTTTGCCCATTTTGACTATTTGCTGTAATTTTTTTTCTATAAGCTATGACCTACCACTCATTTTTAGTTTCTTCTCTAAGAATGCTTGCATCAAACTTGGAAATATCATTAAGAAGGAATACCCCACTAACACGCAAAGTGGCAGACTGTGGCTAAAATCTTTGTACAGAAAGAGATGATGTACATTTTTGTTATAGAAACATTCAGTAAGATTCACAAAGAGGAGCTAAATTCTCACTACAGTGCTCAGATGGACTTAATGGCTGTTACAAACCCTGATAAAATCTGGAAAAGACCAATATCCATTACTGAACTGGCCCAGAGCTCCTATTTCTCAGAAATTAGGTTGCTTCTTCCAAGCATGGAACTTGGATTAAACTTTCTGCTTAAATTGTTTTAAATACTTTTCAACTGTTTGCTTTTAACACAGCTATTCTTTGATATGTTGGTTTCAGAAGAGTGCAGATTTTTACATGTTCTGCAGATTGCAGCAGTGTTCTCCTGCACAGCTCCTATTCTCAGTCACTCAGTACCTTAACCCATATACAAGCATTCAAGGAAATGGAAGAAATGGAAGAAAACATTAAATTCTTTGGCAGCTGCGAGGATCCCACTCCTTGCCAAAACAGAAACAGGTACCACAGAATATAATTCATAAAATCAAATAAGGTAGAGGTGGAAAAGACCTTACCTTGACCTCTTTCGCAAGCATACACTCTCCCATGTCATGCCCTGGTCTTACCTGCTCCTGAGATTTGCTCTCTCTCTTATGCTACAGCTATCTAATGTTTCAGATTTTTTAACTGCTGGGAGTAACGAAAACCTGATAATATTTAGGTCTGGGCAAAATTGATTCAGCCAGACTTGGCCAAAATTTGGTAAGGTTTTAACCCCAAAAAGTGTGGTTCCACCAAACTCTACAAACCTGAACCTCAACCCCTCTTCTGGTTTCCTTTTTCTGGGAGATGGGCTTATTCTGTTCCTGTTTGGATTTACAACTTGATATAAGCCCCAGACTGGCAGCCCCAAAGACTGATGGCTGTTCGCATCTGAGTTATGCAGGCAGGGAGGGAAGAGAGAAGCTGCCCCTTGAAGGTGGGGAGCATGTGGGGCTTCGCATGATCTCCACAGCACCTACTGCAGCTAAGGGCATGGACAGCCAAAAGCAGTCATGGCATAAGCTTCCACACTTTATCTTCTCCATAGTGTATGTGGGGGATGCTTCCTAACAGGCATACCCCGAAGGCAATATTTTCTGGAAATCACTCCTGAGGACAGACTGTTGTATTATTGTTACCTGTGGAGCTCCTGACCTCCCAACTAATGCAGCCAAGTGGAAGGTTATTTGTACTCCAGCACTAGTGGTATGGACACAGGACTGCTAGGAAGCAGCTTAGATCATTTCATATTATATACACTGCAGAACAAACAGCACATGCTCGCACCTTTCAGAAGTCACTGGAGATCTGGGTCAGATTCAAATCAGCAACCTAGAGGTGAAAGTCTCCGTACGAAATCCTGAGACATCCAGTCCCCAATGCACATATTAATAGTTGATCATTATGAATTCCATGTTGGGATAATTAATTACCGCATCTGAACTCTGCCTTAGGAATTATTAGATCATTTGGGGCCTGCAATTTATTTTATTTAGCACTGTATGAAAATTTCTACTTTTTTTTTTTTTGTTTAGAAAAAAACAAAACAGCTATACTTTAGGCTTTGAGAAGTACATAGCATTTTCTACAAAACACAAACCACAAAACAAATATATCTCTTACTGGGCCTGGAGTCGTCCTACAGGATTTGTTAGCAGGCTCTGATGATAGACACGAGCAGCCATGCATCCAGCTAATGAGCTTGCCCAAGGGATAAAGAGCACACCAAGCCACCAGCAATGGATGTGGGAAAAGAGCCAGGGGAACGGTAGAGCATGTTGCCAAATGATGAGTCTTAAAGGTGGTTTCCTATATGAAATTAAAGGTTTTGCAAAAGTGAAATCTGTTTCTCTCACTCAAAAAATAAATCACACAATAAGACACATTCACTTCTGAAATGAATGTTCTCTCTGACTCCATTATGCTCTTAACAAGGTGGGCTCGCTTAAAGAGAGCGAAATCCTTCAGACATGATTTAACCTGCACTTTCAGGAGGCTTTGGTAGGTATTCTGTAATGAGTCCTGAATAAAGACACAATCGAGGACTGCAGAAATTCTGGTCCTTTGTGTATAGGAGTTAAAATTCCAACGAAGTTGTGAGAAACCAATTCTATGCATAGAACGCTAAGTATCTCCACCCTTTTTCTGCAGACCCAGCTTGCTATTCTGTTCTTTGCTGCAGGGATTTGTCTTAGTTAGGTCTGAAATTCTCTTCAATCTAAGGGCCAGATTCTGCCCTTCAATACATGTGTGGAGTTTATTCCTTGAAATATGTATTTTATTTTCAGTACTGTAGGCTAAAATATTGTCTATTGATTTTTTTTTGCAGCAGACAAAATACTTTGCGCTGTTTTCACTTGTGTCAACAGTAGGTAAGTATCTAACTATAAGATGAAAAGTGTCTCAGGAGATGTAAAAATACAGCCCAGGTTTGTTAACATTTGTAAGCCTCTATAATGCTTCAACCTGAGCAAGATCTGTCTGCTTTATCCTAAATAATACTAAATGCAACTAATTTTATTTCCCCAAAAGCCTCAGGAAAACTAGCTGCATGAAACAGAAAACAGAAACACTGACAGTTTTGTTTTCTGACTTCTTTCTTCCATCTTCATTCAATCACCTGCTAATAACTGACCGTGTAGTCCTAGAAAATTCTCATGAATACTGAAAGAAATATACTAGCATATCTAAGCCTCATACAAGACTCATGGAAAACCTCTGTGTTGTGTACAGCAAAAGATACTGGAAGAGGATTTGATCATAAATAGCTAGCTTTAGGTATACTTAGTACTTACCTCCACCTCCTCTTGAATCAGGTCTCCACTCTGTGGGTTATGGAGTATGCATGTTCAGACCTTCAGGAAGGTTTACAACCATGAAAGAACCACAAAATGGTGAACTTCTCAAATGTATTTCTGAGAGGAATTAGACACTGGTTTTGCACATCATGTGTGGATGTATATGCTAGTGTGGGGATGTTATTTCTTCTTTAAGGTGCACGTTGCATTTCCTGTGCAGACACCTGAGATTTTTTTTCCTGAAAGACACTGCTGGAGATATTCTCCACCGTTACTTTTGCAGTGGGAAGTTTAGATTTTGGGAAATCTCTTATTTGTTATATTGAGGTGGTGGAAAGAAGGTTTTGGCATGCAGAGACCCATGGTAATAAATGGAAGGACCATCAAACATAAATGAGCTTGGCAGATTGGGGCTTCAACACACTAGCAAGCATAACATCCTGCAAACTATAGCATACACATTTGAGTAAGTGTAGTTCAATATAAATAACTTGATAATACCCCCTGAATAAGATAACTGTAGTTCAATATAAATAACTTGATAATACCCCCTGAAATACTGTGTGACCTCTTTCGCAAACAATGAATTCAGAGTCACCCGAAGTTGCCCAGCAACCCTGTCTAGCATTGTGCTGTTGACGATGACTGAGGAGAGGTTAAATTTCTGTTGCACAGGACACACAGATTACTCAGCTGTTGATTGGTGTGGCTTCCTTTAATGTGAGAAAGCTGCCTGTCATGTCCACATGATGGGATTTATACAGCTTAGGTATCAGTGAGTTACATGATCATGTTACGAACACTTCTAATAGAGTTCAATCTGCTCTGCAAGAGAGAAGTTATCATCATCACTACTGCTCAAAGTGTATTACATGATCCATTCATCCCAGTCATATCCCCATCAATTACTGATCCCATTTCCATCACATTTGTGATATGTCTGTGCTTCCACATTTCTCTCTCTAAGTGTCCTGGACTTTTTCATGTAGCATTAAGACTTCTTAATCCTGTGGGATGAATTTAAGCTCTCTTTTGCAAGGCCTCTCAAAGATCATGATGACCTAACCCCAGGTGTGTCAGAAATTTAGATTACTTGTAGCCAACCTTTCGTATATTCTTTCAACCTGAAAAAACTGAGTCTGAAATCCAAAGATGACAAATCTTAGCACAGTCGTATTGCTTTCTTTGAGCAAGCCTCATAGAAAAAAAACCCAAACAAACAACCAGCACTTTTTGAGTTTTGTAACTCTCGTGGCTATTTGTTATAGAACTAGAAAGCTCTCAGGATTTTTAGAAACATTAAGAAGATTAACCTTTCCCAGTCACCTTCCCCACCATTTTATTACAAAGCACAATACTCTGACCGCTCATCATCGTTGATCCAACTGGGGTTTCTGGACCATGGAGCCCAGAAGCTGTGCAGTCTAACATAGCTTCCCTTAACAAAGTAGAGACTTTCTGAGTGTGCATGGGGAGGGGGGATGTCATGTTGTCTGAGCTGGAAGTCTACCCTGAATCCCATCTGCCATTAGTGTAGAGTTACGTAAATTGATTTTTCAGAGAGGGTGACACTCCAGAGCCAGGTGACAGGCCAGAACAGTGGCTAGACAATAAGATACTTAAGGAAGCTAACATGGGCTTTATAGAGCTCTAGAGGAGAGTGCTGAATAATACTCTTCAAGCCAAAATCATCTGTAGGACATAAGCGCTAAATTATGTTTCCACTTCCCATACTGACAGGTCTCTGGAATCTGCAAGAATTCCCCACTCCTCAAAGGATATCAGAGCACACAGTATGCAGCTTTCAGGGATTGGCAACCTTGCTTTTGTGATCTCTTGTAATGAAGTTTTACCCATAATGCCATAAGAATAAGGAAATATAGCACTTAGAGACACTAAAACTATCAGCAGTTCCCTGCTCAGTGCCTACACCGCTCCTTCGCCTGGCGAAAGATAATCACACATACTTTGTTAAATTAAAACAGTTTGCTGATTTATACATCGACTTGTGAGGAAGTATTTCCAATTTCTTTGGCATTCATATCTTGGACAAGCTGCTCTCTCAAATCACCCTGGCACTTAATAGCCTGCGCTGACTGGTACTTCGTATGACCCTGGCACTATAAGCCCAGCCTGGCTAGTGTTTCAATTTGCCATGGCACTAATGGTCTGGAAGTTGTTCTTGTTTTCCAGATTAATGAGTGCCCTAAAAACTGCTCAAAATTGGAACAGAAAGAATGATTTCAAAGGGTAAAAATAAGGAGAGTTGGAGCTGCCCACTACCTCTTCATTATGCTCTTCCCTCATCCGCCTCTTCTTTAGCTGCCTACACAGGAATCTTAATAACACTGGTACTCCCATGGAGAAGCAACCATGTCCAGTGGCTCAAGGTGCCTACCACTGACACCTGACCCTAAAAGCCCCGCAGGGATCCCGAGGAGGGAACGATCTCTGCCATCAGAGTGCTGTGAGCAAGGAGAAATGGGAAAGGCCTCATTTGCACTTCCATTATGTGAAATACTTGAAGCCTTCCTATCAAAATCCAGCTGAAGATGGGAGTTGCTTAACCAACATTGCCATCAGCTGGAGCTGAGAGCTGCACTCATACACTCAGGGGCCACCCTGAGCATCCCTATTCCCTGATGGACCATTGAAAGGCAGCACAAGTCAGGGCAAAGCAAGGGCTCAACCCACTCTCCTAACACCAGCAGCTGGTTGCTTGAGGACCCTGATTAAGCAGAGAGACAGATTCAGAGGAGTGCCTCACCCTGTCACTATCACAACTGAGTTCTCTGATCACCATTCTTTTAAGAAGACATGAGCAACCTAACTGAACTCCAGTCTTCACCACCCCAGGGTGGTCTGCACAAGCAGGGATGGGGGAGTGCAGCAGAGGAAGAGAGGGGGTATGTTGCAGGAGCATGCTGCTTTATTAGATGTTTTCATGACGTGAGGAGGGATGGCTCTTAACTTTATTGCCAAGGCTCCTTAGCAAGTCTGAGGTTTCACCTGAGTAAATGCAGACACTGCCCAGTTATGATGGGTGTTCCAAAGTTTACTGCAAGTTCCACCCTTTTTTTCTTCATTATAATTTGAAATGGCCTTTGTTTCTTGTTATCTTGAAGCAAACATAAGTGAAAAAGAGAGGGGACAGGAAGGGAAGAAAGAGAGAATATCACCCAGCCGCTGCAGAAGGGTTTTAGGAGATTTTACATCTCAGCAGTTTTTAGCTTCACTATGCATATTCCATCATACCTAATTATTGGTTCAATATGTATACTATGTTTTTTAAATGTAAGAGGGAAAAATTGACTAGCAGTTATGGGAGAAGGCAGAGCTGTCACAACATATTCTTGCAAAGCTGTGATTTGTTTTGTGTTCAGTCACACATTGTTTGGATTTCAGCTCTTATTTCAGTCCTGGCCTTAGGGTTTTCCAAGCAGTGCTGAAAGTCAGATACACACAATATTACACTGCATTTGATATTCTCTATCTCCAGCACAAAAGATGAAATAAGAGAGTTGTATAGATGGAGGGGGAGACACAGGACAAGTTAGTCCATCATCATTTACAGATAGGTAATCAGAAACAGCTTTATAGCTATACAAAATACCCACATGTGCGGTGGGTGGGAGGAAATATGTCTGGCTTTCAGCAGGCTGGCTTCTCTCCCCAGCTGTCTCAGCTCCAGCCCTGCAGCCAGAGCTGCTCAGGGAAACCCCTGTGCCCACAGAGTCATGCAAGTGAGAGCAGCAGTCCAGGGAGGACCTAGTCAGCCCATCTGGGTCTCTCTCTTCTCACTGTACAGCAGCTCTAACTGTCCCTGGGAACCTGCAGTCCTCATGTGTTGGTGTTGACACCCCTGTGTTAGTGTCACGCATCACATGCCAAAATCAGAATGAGGTATATATATGTATATATATGTTTTCACATAAACAAAAAGACACTCAGCTGGTAAGCGTGACTGGCTGAACCATCCCAATGCCCAGATTTTGCTGGAGTATTCATTTATTGTTAAAGTCTACACAAACATGAGCTGGCAGAGGAACATGGGCCAACCATGCAGTTACTGTTAATCTATGATGTTTATGAAACAAACATATAGTTGGTCATTCTGTGAGTCATTCTCAAAATCCACAAACGAAACAATCCTTTAGAGCAGTGATAAAGCAAAAATGTCAACCCAGCTGCAGCTTTCCTAAGGGATCTGCCACAATGTGTCATCTCAACAGATAGACTATTTATTGTGCAGTGTTTCTGTTCATAAAGAAAAGTGCTAGAAAACATGAAGGAAAGAAAAATATGAAACCAATTTTTGGTCACAGAAGGGGAAATGTGGTGGGAAGTGATACTCTGACCCCTCAATACCCCTCTTCAGCTTTCAGAAGGAGATAGA
Source organism: Coracopsis vasa (assembly GCA_026283785.1). Taxonomy (NCBI): domain Eukaryota; kingdom Metazoa; phylum Chordata; class Aves; order Psittaciformes; family Psittacidae; genus Coracopsis; species Coracopsis vasa. The sequence goes on from JANHGB010061515.1 coordinate 52,822, forward strand.
GCATTATCTTTGGGAAAGACACAGTGAGGTCTTTACCAAAAGTGCTGTGGTTGTCACAAAATAAAGCTTTGTTTGGTTTCAGTTTTTTTGTTCTAAGCACAAACTCAGTGTGTGCTGCCTTCTATATAGTCATCACTCTGTCTAGCAGCTAATGAAAACAGAAGAATATCCCAGTATTTTCTATCTCCTCCCATCCGCACTAAGCATACACAAATGCTGAGCAAATGGACTCTCTTTTTGACATATTTTGAAAAGCCAAAGCAATAATAGATGTACCTTAAATGTTCTTCTCTGGGTCTTTTTAGCTGTTGCCATTTAGACTTACTGCCAGCCTCCAAGGACACTGTCTCTAAGTAGTTATTTTTTATTGCCAATGTCAATGAAATAAAGTTGAGAGGAAAGAAGATGCTGTAGCAGTTACTAAATTTGCAGAGAATAATTTTCATTGCTGGTGGCTTTTCTTGTCTTTTAATACTATTTTATTCAGGTGGTACCTTCTGGGGAACAAAAGCCTTTTGGAAAGGGAATGATCTGGAAATGTAATCATAATATAGCAGCAAGGTGACCTCCAAAGGTCCGTGCCAGGGCATCAATGTGAAGAAACCTGATCTTCTGGAAAAAGAGCAAAGAGCTTCCCAGCACTGTAGAGCACCATTCATAACCTCACCTTGTGACTCTGATACTGCTGCAGTCAATTAAGGCACGGGAGACTTCCCAGAAGACTCTGAAGCTGGCACAGGTGGTCTTACCCTTGACCTTAATGGCCTCTGAATCAAATTTATGGAACTTCATTAACGTTAGAAAATTATTATTTCAGTCACAGAATCATAAACTGATGTAAAACTGGGAGAACTTACCCAAACCCCATCCATCTCAATCTAGTGTAAAGGAAACTCATCATAATCACCTGTATTTCGATATCATCAAATTATGTCACAAGTAAAAACTAAGTCACAGAAAACAAAAAAGCTCCCATAAACATAAAAATAATTTTCAGATAGTAACTGATACCCAGTTCAGGTTATTTATCAGTTAGTTAAAGAGGAGTCTACTGCCAAAAAAATCCCAAATAACTTCCTAGCTTACAGGCGGATTTGACACAGAAACTTTCCAAACCTTATAAACCTTAGTTTCTTGAAGGGAAACGCCTGAACTGTAGAGAAGATAAAATTTATCTGATCACCTTATTCCTTAAATATAAGGCAGGAAACCTTACTGTCACAGACTGACTTTTGGGAATTTGAATAGGTTTCCTCCTGATGGGCACAATTAAAATTTAGAAGCCTTAAAGCTTCTTTGTCCAAGTGAAATGGGAAAATACACTGAGATGAAATAATCTCTCCATCGAAATCTCCAAGAAACCACAGTGCCTGCTGTTATCCCTTGACTGCAATGGTAAAACCACCAAGCTGGAAGACTGATCAATCCACCGAGAGACTGGAGGTACGATGAGGAGAGCACTTTTCATCCTGATGGAAGTTCAATGAAGTCTCACTAGTGCAAAAACCCTGGCTCACAACTTGCACCTTCAGCAGAGGTTTCATTTCTCAGTTGCTGTTCCTTCATATAATTTATACTGCTGCACAATACACTAATGAAGAAGATCTCAGTGCCTTTCTTCAGATGAGAAGGACACAAAGACAGAGATCCAAGGGCAAGCTAAACCAGAGAGGTGAAATAGTAGCTATCAGGCATATCTCATTTTTCTGAAATACAATTCATCCCAAAATACAATAAAAAATTCGCTAAGGCAGCCTCCAAAAACAAAGTCCCTCATCTGAAATACTTGGCTAGATTAGAGGTCTGTTTTGGCCATTAATTTAGCTTTCATTGTAGGTCTCTTCAGCTTTTAACAATGTTCTATGGACTCTTTCAGGCCATCAAAAAGACACTTACAACAGGCTTCACAGTGAACTGATAGGAGTCTATCAGTCTATTAGTCATCTCTGCAGAGCAGTGATGGGAAGAAACACATGGCATTTTGCACAGCTGAGTAGCAAAAAGTACTCCTCAAGGGCATCAGGGCAACCTCAGCTCTCAAACTACTGTAGGACCTCAGTGTGCAGAGAGGGTGAAAAAAATGATAACAAGGCTGCTACTGATTTAAGACAAAGCAAAAAATTCATCCAACAACAAATCCACGCCATCTAAAAATCTCACAGCAAGCAACACAAATCACATATTATCTGTGCAACAGGGATGAAGACCTAAACTGATTTTGAAATGAACTGAGCTTACACTTCTAGCTGATCAAAATATTTCTAACCTAATCCTTAGGTGTTAGTATAATTTCTGTGAAAAACACAGTGATTGCTCTGTTTTTCTAATACATTCATCCCAAGGTTCACTTGTCCATCTGTTAAGTACTTACATATGTTTGTTTTAGGGGATCACGTGTGTGTGTAGGTGATGGGAGAATTTCTACTGGTAGTTTTATTGCTGTTGAAGAAGGTAATCATCTTTTCCTTAAAACGCCTGGCATGATTTATCACAAAGAGTGTTTTGTTTATTAATGAATGTGTCCTCGCAATAGCAGGGCTTGATTCTCTTTTTTTTTTCAGACATAAAAAAGTATGTCTGAAAAAAAAATTAATTGGTACAAGCAGCTAAAACCAAGTTTGTGTCAATGAATAAAAATCATAAGGTGATGTTACTACATATTAATGAACTCACAGACATTTGAGACAGCTAATAATGACTTAGGACCTTGATAGAAAAAACAAAGCAAAACCCAAGCACAGAAGTTACTCTGGTTTGTGAGTATTTTAAAAGAAATCCAATTCTTAGGCCAGCAACCTCATGCTAAAACACAACAGTGATTCCAGACTGACCTTAGTTTTCCCCAACAAAGTCCCAGGAAGGCCTTGGGGACATACACGAATAGCCTAGCACAGTAGTGAGGAGAGGAGGGGAAGAAGATGTGCCTATTCAAGCATAAGGAAAGGTCCTTGCTGCCCAGGAGGCAGCAGGAAAGCTCTTCTCAATCTTGAAGCAAATAGGATAGCTGCCACTAGAGAGATTGAAACAACTGTGGGAAGACAGTGGAAGGATATGTCTGGCAGGGAAGACCACATTCTGGTTTTGAAGTTATTCTTTTTGCATGAGAAACTGTGCAATTTGAGGAGAAAACTCAGACCCTATAATATTGAGAACCACTCAGTAGCTACACATTTGTGCCAGCAGATGAGAAACTCATTCCTTCCTGTGCCTTGGGGAGAACTGCCTGAGCAAGCTCTCCAACTGCACCACAGACACAGCTCTGGCTCTGCAGGGAGAGGACATGATAAACTTTCCTGTGGAAAAAAAAAATAAAATGGGAAGCTTCACAGGAAATAAGAAAAGGGGCAGGAGTTTGGGAGTTCAATGGATGCAGCAGGAGTGGTCCTCTCCCCCCGGCAAGTGGAGGAAAGGAAAGGAAGGCAGGGAAGCTCTGTGATCCTCTTGACAGAGCAGTGAATCTAAACTAACAAGCGAAGAAGAAATTCAATCAAAGCACGTGCTGGTGTCTGCATCATTATTGTCCTAAGCTACCTCATGCTTTGCCAAAAAGCCTTTACCCTCATCTCCAGGAGCTTTGTTCACACAGATAGCATATAAATAATATTCCTGGATAGACAAATATCTACATTGTCCTCGGGTGACTTTTAAAATTCGTCTTTTGTGCAAAGAAACCAACATTTTCTAAAGCTTTTTGGACCCATTCCTTCTGCAAACATAGAATACCTACTATGCTTTGTAGTATCGTTAGCTTGGTTAATGTTTTTTCATAAGAAATTCTAGCAGGAACCACCATTACAGAAGGAACTTAGCTCTTTGAACGGCTCTAAATAATATAAGTTTCACTTTCATCCCAAGAAGTGTTAAGGATGCACAAAAACACACAGAGAATTTTGTGCTAGCACCACTGATCATATTACTTTCAAAAGAGAAATAAAATCTTACCCTGAAGCTCAGAATTATTAGAGGGAACAGCCAGAATCTATTATACTATAGAAATATCACACAGAGAGCATTCATGAAAGAATTCACCAGACAACTTGCTATAGTACAAAATCATTCATTTTGTACACATTGTCTTATTACTTACTTTCCTTCTTATTAATGATGAAGTCATAATATGTGGGTAAATTAAAAGTCTTTCTGCTATAACAGAGAAAAAAAATGTTCCAAAAATCATCTGCTGGGTTTTAGCTACACTGCAGTTTTGCAGCAGATTTAAGCTGGTGGAGGTGCAGGTACTCTAAGAAAGGTCAGACCTTTTCTTCACACCAACACTACCCCCACACTGCCATTACATGAGCCAGACTGATAAATCGATCTGGCTGAAAACCATTTTTTATCCCTGGCCTCCTTGTGCTGGACCAACTTGCATCCAGTTGGTTCCTTCACCCACCTACTGTCAGTGCAAGGGAGGCCGCAGGAGCATGCAGCTCAGCAGATGACTTTTATTGGGAGGTCCACAGATTGACAGTACATTGGCATCAATAGATCATGAAACTCTCCAAGCCTGGAGAAATCAACAAAAGAGGATACTCATACCGGGGCAACTTGGACAGCATCCTATGACTATTAGCACTGACATCCAGTGCTTTCCTTACAATATGCCACTGCTCTGAAGAGGCTGGACTGGACCTTTCTAAGGGACCAAAGTGCACTTCTGACATCTCACCCCTTCCAAGCACTACATGCACTGTGTGCCCTCTTTACCCTTAAAACCTCTTCATCCAGCCAGGTCTATCACTTCCTTTCACAATGCATGAATTTTACTTTTTAATAAGTTGCATTAAAAATGTTACAGCTAACATGAAATGTGCCTTACTGTCACTGTCTCTGGGCAATCCTGCCCCAAGGACTGTGTGTCACTCTGCTCTGTCTGAGCAACTCGTCACATTTCAAAGGAACATTTTCATTAGTTCCTGGGTGACTCAGGAACCTAATTTGTGTTTTAAAAGCAACTTGGGAATTAAAATTTCAGCTAAAGTCCCATGAAATTTACTTTCAGTCACTTTGACACTTTTCCATTCATTCCTACAGGGTTTTGTTCTTAATTTGCCTGGAATATAATAGAAGCAAATTAGGCATTAAGGAATTGTGCTTTATAGAGATGCTTACGATCTTATGGATACTATGTAAAAACAAAACAGGCTTCAAATGTTGTATTCCTTCAGGAAAAATAAATCTGGGAGACATCATCTAAGAAACCTATTGTCTCTTTCCAAGCTTTAGAATCTGAGAGTACTTGCTAGGCACCAGTGCATGCCTTGGCTCCACAATTGAACAAGACACTCACAGGCAGTTTTCCTTTCTTGCTTTTAATGGTAAGGAGAGCCTGGCACTCAGGCTGAAAAGGAGACTTGAAACACTCTGGTCAGCCCTCCAAGAAAGGCACATTACAGCTAACATTCCCTCAGAATAATAGATAGAGCTTTGACAAATGCAGGACAGAAGTTGTTTTACAATTATTAGTCCAATTACATCTTCATCCTCTTTACAACATATCTGGTTTGAACCTAGAGAGTAAATCTCCCCATTGCCAGTTATGTTTTAAAAACAGCAAAAAATCCTTTCCATGTTTTTCAACTGCTCTGTTCTTTGTTAATTCTATCATGTGTATATCTCATTGTTCAAAAAATCCATATCAAAAGGAAAACACACACAAAAAATTCCTATCTGGACCTGAAGTGTTCCTCCTTTCAGTGCATGGCAGCTGACAAACTAATTTTCCTCTGTTTTTGCAATTAGGAGAACATGCATCAAGTGCTCCAAAGGCTACTGAAGTCTGTGAATTCTTTTGCACCAACTTTGATGGGTTCAGATCAGCCTCAGAGCACTTAAATTCACATTGTATTTTCAATGCTCTCCTGCCCAGGCTGCTTCTCATGTGGAGATGAGCTGAAATAGAAGTAAGCCCATTAACTGTTCTTCTTCCAGACCTCCTCAATACAGTCAGAACTTTGTCATGATTTTAAATAACACATTTGTGGCCCTGATCTACTTTTGTATTATTACTTAACCTTTTGGATGTGCCCGAGTTCACACAGTCAGGGACCTGCTCTTCAAAGATAAACAAATTGTTGGAGAACTAAGCAATACAGGAAATTCACGTGCTTCGCTACTGAATTAAAAGGTGGTAGGCCGAAAAAGTCATTAGTTTTAGTGACCACAGTGGGTTTTATATAGAAGAAAGGTTTCGTTCCCTAAATTGGCTCACATGTTACTGCTAATGAATGTCTAACAAAGATTCTTCTCTATAAAATGTGATCATTTTACACAGGAGATTTATCAGTCGAGTTCTTGGAGAGATTGAGGCATTGGAGTCTTTTAAAAGTCCATTTTTTAAGTCCCTACTCCACATATTACTTTTATGACCTAAAAAGCAAAGGGACTCCGCATGCTGTAGGGTTCAATTGAAATTATTGTTGGAAGGTAGGAATACAACAGTAGGACTGTATTCATCACAAGAGTTACACTTTTTGTTGCTGGAGCTCAAGAAAAGTCCGTAAGGATCAGAGTTGCAAGCCGGCTCTTTCATTTGCTCGTTCTTTGTGCCGCACTTTGTCTCTCCCTCTCTGACGGTAAGAGGGTCACTCGGTGCAGGCAGCGCTCGCGTGCACTCACCCTGCTAAAAGTTTTCTGGCAATTTGTTCAAAGGTTTCCTCGTCTTGTTAAAATGCTAACGCACGTACGGCCAGGCTGCCGCTCGTGAGCAGCGGCTCAGAGGGACACGAGGTGCAGATGGGTGCGTCTGTGGGAAGGGGGAATTCACATCACCCACTTCTGGGCTTTAGGGTGGGTGCTGCTCTGAGCTACTGCAGTCAGGGCTGTCTGCTCCCTTCACAGTCAGTATAGAGAGATGGGCATCTCTGAAGGGTAAGTCACATCATCTACATCAGATGCCCAAAGTTAGGAAAGGCAACTATTCCTTCAGCACAGACAAAGTACAGGAAATCTTTTCCTTGACTGAAGACTGAATAAGCCTTTCAAAATCCCCTTGGCAGGCCACATTACTACAAGCTTTAGCATTATCCAACAATAATAAACACACAGACACACACACATAAAAGAGAGACCATGTGGCCACAAGCCATATGAAATGAAGCAGCAGGCCATATCAGACCTCCTGCTGTATGCTCTATATTGAGGCAAGAGAGGTATAAATACCTTATTCTTCATGCAGTGTATTACAGCACTCTGGCAAAGGAGTCTTGGGTATTAACAGAAGGGTTGTGCTACCATCAATGATAGCAGCAGAGCGAGAAAAGAGGAAAAGGAGTAGACAAAAGAAATCAAACTTGGGATGCCAAATAATTGCAGTTGCACTCACTCAGGACTAGCACCTCTGTACCTTCAAAGCTACCCTGGGGAAAGCAGCAGTTTGCAATTGCTGTAGTTATTAAGCAAAAGGCATTGGGGCATAAGGTTTGTCTTCCATGGGACACTGAGTCTGAACACATGTGCAGTCTTTAATAGCAATCCCATCAACCACCCAGCATCCCAGCACACAAGTCTCAACATACATAGTTATGAAACTGTGTGGAAGTGAAGTGAGCACTAACTAAACACTGCAAGGGATGGTCAGGCAATCTGCATGAAGATTGAATGACTGCAGGGCTAGCACAGCCCCAGCTATGTGAGATCACAAAACATGTGCCTGTAGGTGTCTTCCAGCACTGCTCTAGCAGATATGAGCTGTTGCTGAGGGGGCAGCAACTCTCATCTCAGTCTCTAGCTGCAGCTCCATGTCTCCCTTGCTCCACAACCCAGGTAATGTACCAATTGTGCATAGCATGTCCAGCTGCATTCATCACATAAAAGAGGACTGGGAGGGGATAGCCCTACAAACATGAAGCCCCAGGTGTGTAAAGAGCTGGCCAGAGAAGCATGGGTGAGACTTTTTAGATGAACAACTTTTAGATGGGCATAACTCATGCTTCTGTCTTCTATTTCATTTAAGTGCAGTATTGGTATTTATGCTTTGCACTAACCACGAGGTATTAAAAAAATGAAATTACTGTCTTTGTATAATGTACTGCTATTAATCTTCAGCTATGTCACCACTGGTAACCAAAACTACTGCTCTGTGGCATGGAGGCACACTATGGAGCACAAGCCAGTCTGTGTCTATTCTCACCCTCCAGAGCAGCATGGGCTTCTGCAAACTAACACTGAAGAACTGCCTCTACCATGCCAAGTCCTAAACTATTCCCAGCTACTGTTTGGGAACCCAACACAGGCCATTACTATGCCAGACCTTCCTGACTCAACAGGATGGACAGCAAGAGACACGTGGTGTGCAGACCTCCTGTCGATACTTGCATTTCCTGAAATTTCTTCCTCAATAGTAGTACTTTTAGCACTACTCTCTTCTGTTTTGGCAGACACTTCAATCAACCACTGTTTGCTAAACCATAACATCTGATTAGAAAAAAAGTCGCTATCATAAGCAAACATTCTGCTTCTTAACTTGCTGCTGTTTATCTGGTAAGTTTTGTTGGATACCATTATGAGTCTTTGGATTACAGAAAGAAAGGCTAAGAGCAGAAGGCAGTTTAGTTTCAGAGACTTCTTCCAGACTGTATCCATTATGGCTATAAGAGAGAAAAGAGGCTGTAGCTCATGAGCACATTCTAAACACTTTGCTTTTTTGAAACAACTTACTTTGTAATCATTATCATGGCTCTGGCCCTCTCATTTAACCTCATCTGCCTGCCTCTAAATTCATGGAACAGATTCGTACTGCCTTGGACCCGGTGCAATTGGCCGCTGTAATATTCTTGGACTTTTTTTTTATAAAAACATTTGATACCATTAATCATTTTGCCATATGTAATAAATTGGCTGCCTGTGGTACATTGCCTCAAACTGTCACATGGTTCCAATCACAATTCTGCCAACTGAAAGTGGTTGTTGGAAACTCTGACTCTTCCTCTCCGGGCGCGCCGGTTGCAAGGGCCGTGGGGCTCTGTCCTGTTTGTACTGTACATTAATGACCTGCTGGCCGCCTCACAGTACAGAGGCCAGGAGTTACAAGTACGCACATGTTTGTAAGTGCCACTGTACATAAGTAATAATCTGTTTGATATCAAAGTCACATCATTACGGAGTCAGGTTTTTGACAGCATTTGCGAGGTTTGAAGGCTAATTCAGTACATCTCTAATTTGCAGCTTAATATCTGCCAGAGTGAAAGGTGGGGAAGCTGGGGGAAAGTATTAAATTTAGCTGTGTAGTATAATTCAGGGAACAAGAACACTGCTCCTGTGATTCGGCTTTTGCGACTGTCAGGGCTCTTGTCAAGTCACAGCTGGAATGCTGTGGATTTGTAAGAACAATAGAGTTATTTGGGAGAGGAGGTGGGGAGAAAAGAATAAAATGCTATTTGTAGCACTTCAGCTAACACTTCGACACAGGTTCTTTGGATCTTTCTCAGTAGGTATGGACAGACTGGTTTAAATAAAAAAACCCACAAAACATAACTCTTGATCCTTTACCAAAGTTTGCCTTGAATCTTTTCTCAGACCAAACTGTCTACTGACTTCAGAGCTGGGCCCAGAAAAACAACACTAGTTTTAATGTTATGAAGTGCCTTTCCACATGGCAGCCAGACACAGGGAAGGGAAAGGAGGCTGCCGTAATGAAATAACTAATGATCATTTATATTAGAGCCCTGGTCATGGACCAGGGCATTACCACATTAATTATAGTGGAAAGGCAGAACAAAGACAGCTCCTGCGCTCAGGAGGTCTTAGTCTGGTCTCACTGACTTTGCTCTTCTCTCTCAAACCTTCTTATTCCTGCCAGCTCTTGAACAAAATATATAGATACACCTGCAAATGTAAGCACGGGGTAAAAGAGCACCATGGCAACAGCTGCTCTCAAGGACCCTCAGTCAAACCAAGAGAAGGAAACCCTCTAAACCAAAATGGAGGGGAAAAAAAATAATAATAAAATCCTTGCAGAGAGTCAACAGCCGTCTCTCGTGTCCAGATACTTAAAACCTCTTGGCTGGACCAAGGAAGGGCTTCTGCAGTAGTAAAGATGCAGTGATGTAAAAGCTACCATGTACCAGTAACTAGAGCATATACATAGGACCCCAGTGCATTCATATAGCAAGGTCTAGCCTGCTTTGTGCTATTTTGATTTTTGTCATAATCAATAGATAAAACAATCTTGTACTTTTATTGCTGTGAACAAATAATGAGTTCAAAGGAATGCAAGCCTCATACTAGAAGAAACTGATAGTTTAGAGCTCAGCAATACGAGAAACCCTAGACTCATGGAAGCTGCTTTTCCAGCCCTGGACTTCAGGCCTGGAGTCCTTGACTTTGCTCATATATACAAAAAGGCACGTAATTGTGAATTGAACTGGAAAGGAGCACAGGAATCAAATTCTCAAAGAAAAAAAGAGCATCTCATCTGAACCACTTTTTTCTAGAGATGGCTAATTTATTTTCCCAAATTGTTCATCAGCTTTGCTTGATCTATTTTTCTAAGAAGATATTTCAAGTTAATGCCTCGCAGGCTTTTCTTTCCTAAGAAGTTACTCTGAGAGGATTTTTTCCTCAAAGGTCTTGATCTTTCAGACCTTTATACCTGTGTTTAACTCAACATGTGATAAAAATCCCAGTTGTGGGATCATTTGTGTAAAAGAGACAAGCACGCACAAAAATGCTCACAGGATCTCAGGTTCACAAGAAAAAACTGTATAATTGTCTAGCTGAAAACATACAATACTGAATCTATGCTGTCAAAAAAGATGACATCTCCACAACACTTGATATCTTACCACCTACTGGTGACATTTCTAGGGGGTTGTTTTAGAAAGAAAAAGATGTTTCAAGACTGAATGAAGCATTGCCAGCCTGACTTTCACAAAGATCACTTTCCAAAATGTATATAATCAAGGGCATAATTTTAGAGGTGTTTATACATGTTTTACAGTATTCCAGCTATAACTACTAAATAACAGTTTTAATTCTGCATCGTACCCTGTAGCACTTTCACATAGGAAGCTTGTTAGGTAAGTTGAGCAATGTATGCTTATAGTACTGTTCTGATGTAATATAGAGCAAAGAGAAGATAGTATTAGTGTCAGCTGAGAAAAAGCTTCCTTTGGTTTTTTTTGTCTAGGCTCATAAACCTTAAGGCACTTGAGTGCAGAAGCTCCAAACATTGCTGGAAATCGCTAATTGTCAAACACCACACATAGTATGAAGGAATAAGCAACTGCTGCTACACAAGGTAGTCCCAGTTTCATGTGAATGCTCTGGAAAGCCAGGCAGCCATCACTCAAAGGAATGAGACTTAATTTGGGATTTGGGGTGTGGCGAAGAGGAATTCGCATTCACTAGTCCCATGAATAAATAGGATTAATATTTGTCTCCACATATTTTGACAAATGTTTGGAAAACAAGCAAAACAAAAACCTTTAATTTGCAGACTTAATAAGATCTGTCTAAAGCATCAGCCCATTCTCAACTTGGACGCTTGCTTAAATTAAAGCAGAATTTGCCTGATCCACTCCAGTGTAACATCACACAGCATGTAAAGTTAAACTCATATGCAGGGACTCTGCAGTGCAAAGAAAAGACTGACTCAGCAAAAAATTAAGCACACAATTCATAGAAATTATAATTAAGCATACAATTAATTTTAAGCTCCTAGGCAGGTTAAGCAAGTCATCAAGACTTCTTCACAGGTTAAGCATATAACTTCTTGGTATGTTGGATTAGGGTGCAAGAATTTGCAGTATCTTCATGACATTGTCTTTTTCCACATACATGCAATAGCATAGCTGACATGTATGATGGAGAGGATAGAGGCAGCCACCATCCCTTTCATTCTGCTCCTATTATCCAAAACAGAAGACTCATTTTTTGCTTGCGGAAGCTTAATAATGCAAAAAGCAATACACTGCAAATATGTGACAACATGGAAAAAGGTTATACCAGAAGCTACACAAACCAAAGGAGCAACAATAGAGAGATGACTTAAATGGTTCTCTACCTGCTAATGTACAGAAAGAAAATCCACTGCTGAAATCTTGCTTCAAAAGAATATGTTTTAATTATATCAAATATGTCAAGCCTGTCCATTGTGAGTAGAGTCACTTTTGAGACACAGCCAAACCTTATCAACGGGTGCATTTCCAAATAACAAGATCAATCAGGTTCCTGAAGTATACTTGTTTTCCAGCAACCATGCACTCTAGTTTTACTGATATGACTAAGCTGTATATCGGAAGTCTACTCATTGACTAAATAAAGTAAAAATTTTTAAGTTGAAATTTCTCAGCAGATTTCTAAGCTGAAAAAACCAGAAAGTGACTAGAAAAATTTACAAGATACTCAGAAAAAAGAAAAAATAATTTATTAATTCATATTACAAGTTATCCACAGCTAGAGGGTGTAGGTTTCCTGGTTTTTTTGAAGCAGGATACGCTCTAGCTGTGTCACATTATCATACATAGCTGTTTATATGTGAATAATCAAATATATGCAGTGCAGTAGAATTTTTAGATGTAGACCAAGGAAAAAAAAAACCACCACAGAAAGTACTAAACCCTCTAGGCCTCTATAGAGTAAATTAAAGCACTTAGTGAAAGGAAATACTGGCATATATGAGGACTTTGAATTTCAAATATCCTTCAAAAAGTTATTAAGAAGAGACTGCACTGCTGAGAAAGAGAAAAAGTACAACCATATTTCTTGGTATATCCCTTACAATTGCAAAAGGGATAGTCATTACATTAGCTTAGACTCCGATATTGTTTCATTTTTAATGCCTTATGATTATTACAGGTTGTTAAGCTCCCAAAGAAGACAGCAACACATGTGAAGGAGCTTCTTGCATTTCAGTTTTATCTTTCTAGCTGTCTGTCAATCTAAGAGCAAATACTGGGCCTTACCCTGTATGAACCTTTATGGCTTTACTGTATGCTTAAGCCTGCATTGTTATAAACTGCGCACATGAAGACTGGCATTTGCACCTTCAACAGATTTGCTTCCTAAATTCCTAACATCTATCCTGAAGCTCAGAGTTTTGTAAAATAGTTTTCTACTTGCCGATCAAAACTCTGAGCAGAATATTTCTTCTGTGTATTTAAGGGAACCAATGAATACTCCTCTGCAAAACTCCTGGGAACATCATCACTTGTAACATTTCCCTGGGAGCTGGATGTCCCAGTGTCCCTGATGTTGCCATCATTGCCTTCATCCATTGAGATTAATTTCTTTCTCATCCAGTAGATCAAGCCATCTTCCTCACCTAGAAGGTGGTGTTGTAACTGATGTTTTCTAGAACGATGACCTGTTGCTGAGCAAGCCAGCCCAGTACAGTCTCTTACCCAACATCGAGGAGGTTCTTGCAGCTGCCAGTAGCTGGCAGACCTAGCCAGCATTCCCATAATCTCTCCATCTTCTGTCAGTTCAGGAGTCCTAGGGAGCCTCAAAGAGCCTTTACCATTGCAGTGCACGCTGGTAAATGGGGCACGACTCCTAAATCTGTAAACTGCAGAAGAAAACAACAAAAATAAACCAAGCAGAACAAACCAATTAAAGATCCAAAGCCAAGAAAAAAATTTTGTCTCACTGTTTTCTACAGCACTTAATCACTAAATACTTTATAGGTCCCTCATACAATTCCCCTCTCTCACTCATAATAAGCCTTTGAGTAGATAAATTGGTTATCAGAAGACTAAAGTAATTTGTCCAAAGTCAGAGAGTCAAACCTTGAGACACTAACTGGCATATTGCACTCCATTCCAGTGGTTTCTACCATTATGAAACCAACCCTTCCTGTCTTTCTAGTAAGGGCAGAGAAATCTCTGATAAGCTAGACCTAGAACTAAACACAAGGAGCATGGTCATAATGCTCTTAGGATTTTGACGTTCCCCAGTTCCACCCAAACCATCACAACAGTCCTGCAATCCACTTCGCTTACTAACTTCAACTGACTCTTAAACCAGAACAGAGCCATAAAAAAAAAAAGACAACAAACAAACAAACACACAAAAAAATCTCTACCAAAAAAAACTCATAACTTGGAGGAAGGTAAAACCTAGCTATAACTCTCTCAAGCACACAAGAGGACTCTTCATCAGAGACTGTAATGATAGGACAAGGGGTAATGGGTTCAAACTTAAACATGATGGATTTAGGCTAGATACAGAGAAGAAATTCTTCACTGCAAGAGTGGTGAGGCACTGGCACAGGCTGCCCAAGGAAGCTGTGAAGGTTCCATACATGACAGTGGACCAAGTGCAGGTTGGACAGGGCCTTGAGCAACCTTATGGAAGTTGCTAGTGGAGGTGGAATGGACATCTTGTGGAAGGTGTTCCTGCCCATGGCAGGGGATTGGAACTAGATGATCATAAGTTCCTTTCCAACCCTAACCATTCTATGATTTTGCTTTCAACTCAATAGCTCAAAACATTTGATTTACTCCTGATGCTTTCCAACCCTTCTGCCCAATATAGCAATTCTTGTTTTCTATTTCTTTATGGCCTTTCTCTCAGAGATACTCCCTTTCCCTATTTCTGACCTTGAAATATTCCCAGACAATCTTTACCTGCTCCTTACAAAATGCCCAGCTGTGCTTTTTGAAAGGGGTTTGTGTTGCACAGTGAAGCCTACTCTAGGCATAGAAAGGTGGTTGGAGTCCTTCATAAGTCAGCCAGGATGATTGTCACCTTGTGAGAGCTCCATGCCTATATGATACATCTGCACTTCAGGAGGACTTCTTGCATATGTAAACTGGCTGTAAGCTCTAGAAGCTAACTGCCTACCAGTTATAACAAAGGCATTTGAAGCAACTTTGACTTGCAGTTCTGCTACAGAGAAGTCTTTAGTCTCTTCAGGACAAGAAATATCAGATCACTAGGAAACTACTGTGCTGCTGCCTCTGTAACTCCACTTCACTGGGAGTAGGTGCAAACCCAATACATCCTGCACACTCTTTGCTCTTAGTGAGCTGTAGAGCTGCACAGTGAGAGGTTGGTAAGTAACTCCACTAAAATTACAGGGAGCCAGCTTTAGCTCCAAGCAGTGATATTATGTAAAGAGTGCCTTGACTCAAGTTTTGAAGCCAGATATATTTTACAAAAAAAAAGAAGGAATTCTATAGTAAGTAGCCTAAGATCATACTTTTCTGTTTACTTCACAAATAGGAATCTTTAGGCCTTGGAGAAAGATCCACAACAAGAAATGCAAAGATACAAGATAGCATTCTAAAAGAGTCAGAGAATAGCAGCTCTGAAAACAAGGTAATAGAACAGCCATAGAAGTGTCACCTGCAGCTCTTTTGCCTTTGAGCCCTTATTTCAAGGATATTGCATAGGTGCATGTGAACAAGATATATAAGGAATTCAGTTTCAGTAGCCCCCATCTGCAACCAAAATGAAGTTAAACCAACTTTCCTCCTGATCCATACTACTGCCCCGTTCCTGTTGATCACCTTGCAAGACCCTGGTTTGGCCTCCTCCTCGCAACTCTGAAGTTGCCTGTTTACACCTTCTTCTCTGGGATCTAATTAGCTGTGGTCTACCATGCTGCTGGTTTTGGCTGGCTGCTGCAGTATGCTCTTCCCCAGGGGAATGGAAAGCTCTTAGTTTGTCCCAGTGAACCATTTTATTAGGATCCACCTAAAAGCTAAGAGTAAAAGTTAATGAACAGAGGAACAGTCAGGAAGCTACTGGCCTTAGAAAATAATAGAACACAGGTTCTAAGAGCTATAAAAGTCAGGTTTGCCTCATACCCTATGAAAAAAAAAAAAGGAAGCTACACAGGGGTAAATCAACACCAATAACTCTTTCTAGACATGACAAGAACTTACCTTACAGCTTAGCTATACTTCCTCTTGAAAGAGTCCCCTTTCCTTATTCCTAAGTAAGATTACAAAGATAACTCCACTAACACGAGGAGGAAGAAAAGGCTAGCACTATAAGAACTAAATGAACCACTGGAGGAGGAGCTAACACAGTATCTTCCTGTTTGTAATCAGCAAAGCCTTTCCAGGCCTAATGAAATTGAGAAGAGAACCCACAAAAGCTGTGTATGGTGTTTGGGTCTTAGTGGAGTACATCACAACAAAGCCTCTTTGGTCTTCAAAGAGATAAAGGAGAAGGAAGGGTAAAACTTTGTCTTTGCTGAGGTATGCTCAGCACTGCAGTAAGAGAATGGCAGGATAAATAGTTTTGCTTCTTTGTAATATATAAGCATATTTTATGATACTGCTTTCTGAGGTTTTCTTTCAGTCTCACTCTGTGCAAGTGTCTGCTGCAGTAACTGGAGTAGCTGCTTTTTCTTCTCTTCCAAATAGCCCTATATTCCAGATCTGGTGAAAATACAGTCTTTCTTCTAGATTATCTGACCCTTGTACAGCCCCCCTCAGGTCCAACTAGCTTGTAGATTTTCACTAGCTTAAGCGTTAAACTTCTTCTAGCACTTTGTAAAATTCTACTGAGACTCTCACAATTCCTTGAGGACCATGACACATAATCAAAAAACCCCCAGGCCTACAGTGGAGAGGAGGTAAATGTTCTTTTGCACTGCATTCTGTGTCCTAGGTGCTTTTCTCTTCAGAAAAGGCAGCTCTGAAAGAAAGGACTAAACCAAAGAAAGGCTTGTATGATTTTCCTAAGCAAATGTCACTTTGTGTTTGAAAAAGCAGGACTGCTCATGTCTGTGAATGGCAGCCTGTCTGTCTGCAGACCCACAGACTGAGAGATAGTCCAAAGCGTATGCATGTGGGTGCACATTCTACAAGTACTGAAAGCTTGATGAACTTCTTGTGGACATGGGCTGTTTTGATAATTATGATTCTAATCATCATCTTAAAACAAAACATTGCTAAGCCCTGGGTTAGAAACACAACTGCACTTGTAAATCATGTGTTTTCTCCTTGTCATATTTCAGAAGCAGCTAATTGAATGCAGACTTACTAAATGACTAGCACCAGACCACAGTAAGCTCGCTTAGTTTCTGGGCTCTGCTATGTACGTGCTCGGCAATAAAATGTTTCTTTCCCTCCTGATCTGTCAAAGGCAAGGGCATCGTATCATAAATTACTGCTGGGGGAGGTGAGGGTAGGCAAGGAATGGTGGCCCAGAAGTTGAGGTGGGCGAAGGCCTGATGATCCAGCTCATATGACCTAATAGACTGTGTCACTGCCTTTGGGAAATACAAGCCTCCTGACACATGCCCTTGGCTGGAAGGTCAGAATAAAAAAGACCAAGCTCAGAAAATGAAGCCCTCCAGCTGAGAAAAATAATCCAACCATGGATTGGCAAAAGATTTATTTTCCCCCCAACTTCTTTTTCTTTTTTTTTTTTTTTTTCCAAATTTTTAGACTTGATGTGTTGCTATAGTGCAGTTCACATCTGATTAAATTAGTCACATTGCATTATGCCATATCAAATGTGACATGTTGCAATGGAATGTGAACAGCATATAAAAATGCACTGGTATCACAGAGCTGCTAACCTGCTTCTGACTCACATTGGTGTGTTAGCAGCAGGTAAGGGAGGCAAAGGTCCAAATATTTCCGTGTTATTAAGTCATGCTTTTGCAGCTGGTCAGTAGGTTCTTGTACAGTTACTTAGCTTTGTATCAAATTAGAAATCAGCTACTCCAAGAAACTTAACTACCTTTCCTGAAACACCCCACCCACCTGCTTGCGATAATACAGAAGGAAGTATGTGATTAGGATTCAGCCCATCCCTTATAAGCATACTAAATAAACTAACTAAAACAAGACTAGCAAGATGTAGAGCATATAGATAATTGTAATAGACACAGAACAGGGTAGAGGCATCATGCTGTTTCTTGCATACATGCGGTGAGTATTATTCTTGGGACAGCAGGAATCAAACATCAGGAAACCCTAAATTGTAGCTCACTGACTAAGCACCTCCTGTTAGTCTTTTATAAGCACAGTTCTTGTGGGGCTCTGTAAGGAATTAAGCTACTACACCCATGTAGAGCACAGAGAAAGCATTAGTGTGATATGCCACCTTACTTGGGGTAAATGCCTCCCCTCCCATCTCACACACCTCCCCCCCATGGATGCATAGATAAATGGATTAGAGAAAATCTGAGCTAATTTGATCTGGACTAGAATGCTACAAATGCACAGCCCAATTTGTATTCACTGTGGACTTGATGTGTTATCTGGGATTGTTGCAGGATACTTGGAAAGAGACAAGAACAGTTTCAGGAAGAAGATTTGTTGAACTATCTAACTGCCAAAGAGCCTCTAGCTCGTTGCTTTTTTATTTCCATGTTCCCTAGAAGTCAATAACAGTAGCCAATATATTGCAAATAATAGAGCCTTCCTATGAAAGGACTACCTAAGAAGTTAGTAAAGCCATATGGTCGGATAATCCACACTAAAAATCTAGGAAGGGGAAGTGCAGAAGTGGTGAGGGTGTCTGTATTGTTGTATCCATACATGAAGCTGAAGAAATAGGTTGGCATAGCTGAGAGTTTGCAGTAACTCAGTCTCAGCCGGTCTGGTTTTAATGCACATGTTCATTACCTTGTATTCCCTAGGGAAGTCCTGTTCTTTTCTGTGGTTCTTTTGTAACATTTGTCTTTCTTGTCCTGGAAGGGAATGGACAGGTTTTGACAACTTTTGTGGTACATCTCTCACAGTGGAAGTCCTATTGCCTCGGATATCTGGGCACTGTGTTGTCAGATAAGTACACAGTTACAATATAGCTGTGAGCAGAGTAGTGTGCAGATTGCATTAATTAAAGTTGCTTTCAGTTTTTTAACCACAACTTACTTTATGTTTGATTTTCAGACAGTGTCGTATCCAAAAGTGTTCAATTCAAACATGAATCCAGATTCATGTACTGAATTTCATGATGGCATTGTTCAGGATTCTTTTTCTCCCAGTTTCCAGTGTTAACTGAGGCCAGATACCCCAGTAAGTGTGTTTGTGTGTGTAAGTCATGGTGCTTAATGACAAATTTGTTGGACTAACTAAAATTTGAGTTTGGCTCAAGAGCATTGCTGTACAGTTAAGTACAAGCTAATATACTAGAGTGCCTAAACCCATAGACCTTACAGAAAAAACCCAGCATAGGGCTCTCCGAGGAGCTGAGCCCACTAAAGAATTCTAGGACCTGCTCTCCTCTGAAAGCTTTTAAAAGGAAGCTGTAACTGACATGGATATGTTTCTCTTTATTTTTCCCATTCCCTGTAACTGGCTAGTTTTGAATCTTTTCCAGTGTGTCATCCAGAAAGGGAGGACCAGTCCCATTCATAGTTTGCCCTGGCTTCCCTTTTCTGTTTTCCTTTCTATGGTTCCTCTTTCTTCTCATTCAAATTCATACATATTTAGCAGATGAAGTGAATAGTAATTAATGCACATATGTAAAATCAGTGCCTGCATAGCTGACCTTTCCATTTGTCTAAATTTGGCTGGATATAAAAGAAACTTCCAACACAATTTTCCATTGGTAATGACGTGTTTATGACTGTACTGAACTGCAACACCTTCTATTTTCTGATGGACAAATAGAGTAAGGAGGATGGTGATCGCCAAACCAGCTCTGGATCTGAGGCAACCCAGTGCAGTACATCTCCAGAAGTCTGAATTAGTTCCAGGGTAACTAAGTTGTGCTGTCAACACTCCCTGGATTCAGCTGCTTGAGTAGTCCCTATTCTGGACTTTGGAAATTTGAAAGAAATGCATGAATGCTCAGTCATACACTCACACTTGCAGCACGTCTGATGGCAAGCAAAGGACTGATGTTCGAAGCAGGCTGACGAGGACATGTTCACAAAAGAGAATCTTTGGAGGAGGAAAGAGATTTCATATAACAATATTTGTGGGTTTAGAAAAAACTGTTACCAGCTCCCTGTGAAGGTCAAAACCCAGTTTAAGGCTGATAAAGTGAAAGCAATCTGGAGCTGCATAGCAGAGCTTCTGTAACCTGTTCTCTACCTCAAACATGAGCTTCCTCCAAACCATGCAGAGCTTGCACTGGAGCCATGCACAGAAAAAGGCACTGCAAGCTGGAGAGCATAGATCAGGTTGGTCCTGAGTTAGAAACATTCTTGCCGCGGAAAAACTTTCTTACCATATGGCATCATCAAAATGGAATACCTCTCTATTTACCCCTTTACTGGGTATATCCATGGATGGAATAAATCCTATATAACAGCCTAGGCAGACCTTTCCTGAGGCTTAGGAAGTAGGATGGTACATATGTGGACTACCTGGACTTGGGCTGGTCATGACTCCACAAGAACCTGGTATTTGAGTGGCTGCAGTTTGGTTTGAAATTGCTATAATTTACACTAGAGATGATGCTGGCTTCAATCCAGGCCAAGATCTATGAGGAGCACAGCCGAGAAACAGCTTCTCTGATTCTCCTGGCTCATGAGACACATCCAGCCAGTAAAGATAGGGAAATCTGACACTGCACTAGCAGTAAAGCTAGGATTTTAACTGCCATTCAACCATTTGATTTGTCTGGAGACCTGGTATGCATATCTCAGCAGTGGGGAAAATAGAGGAAATACAATTTAATACTGAAGTCACCGTAGTAGAAAAGCTGTGACATCACACTCCCTCTTCACCCATTTGCTTTAGTCTGATAAGCAAGGAGCTTCCAAAGAGATTCCAGAAACGTATTTGCACATGCGGACATGACAGTCACATCCTGGCCATTGACACAACAGGAGCTGTGTGAGTGGCTCCAGCCACCAACAAACCTTGTGCTGTAGAGGCACATATGGGGGGACACACGAGGGAGCAGGAGCCTCTGCCTTTGTAGGAAGAGTGGGAGGTTAAGAAAATACCCCGTGAATTAAGACTACTATTGCTGCTGTAAAAACATAGGGAAACTAATGTTTGGTCATTCCTGAGTTGAGAAAGCACAGACACCGCTGGAGGGCTGGGCTGAATGGGGAGGAGAAGGAGGAATTGGAATTAAGCCTAGCTTATATGAGGCCACAAAATTAGGTGTGCATGCATCTTGGTCTTCCTACAGCCAAGAAATAATAAGAAAAGAGTGGCTCCTCCAGGAGCCATTTCAAGCCCACTGAGATGTGAAGGGTTTGTCTTTCTGCCCTGGGTTAATGGAGACCCCACAGAGGCGCCACACCAGTGATTTGGGTGATTTGGGTGAATCCAGGCCTTTGGGCTGAGACACTTTAACAAGTTTCTGCAGAGCAACAGAAGACTATTAGAAAATAAGCTCTGTGAATTTATGCTTCAGAAAGGCACCCAGATGTCTTCCTGTGTACTGCTAGTGCTCACCCCTCTAGTACTCATCCTTCTTGGAGCTGTCTGCTGTTCCACAAAGCCATGGAAGTACCTTTAAGGACAAGTAAGGGCTAGCACCTGCTCTTTAGGGGCAAGAAAGCTGGGGTAAGGGGAGGCAAGGATGGCGCAGGGCCACAGGGTGGGCCAGAGATGGGTTAAAGATTGGGATTGACTATTTGTTTATTCCTACTCCTTAATTGGCAGACTCTGTTCTGAATCTGTCATTCAGAACAGAAACAAGGAAGGCAGATGCTTTGCGTATGGTGGAAGATGCCTGAGGGATTACCTTCAGCTCCCAAGAGATGCCATTTGTGAAACAAGCATGGTTAAGTGTATGATTTCCTTTGTAGCTGCTAGCGTCTAATCTGCGGAGAACCCAGAAGTGCTCCTGAGCTCCCACAGCCAGGTGCTTGCCCCAGCTGTGCAATGGGATACCTCATGCTTCAGCTCCCACAGGAAAGAAATCTGGGAGTGTGTGAACCTAACGCTAGCAAGGAGCCAAATTGTGGCACAAGATCTCAGCATCTTGACACATCGTCTTTCCTAGGAAAGATGGAGGGAAGGAAACCTGTCTCAGATGGCATTCTCTTGCTGTTTAGTGGAGCCTGTCTATGCTGCTGCTGAAGCCTGGCAGCCCCTCATCTGTTATTTTACACTTCATAGCCATGCATATAACAGCTTTGCTGGTAGATATTCAGCCAACATGTAAGGACATTTTTCAGTTATTCTCAGCTAGGCATCGAAACAGAGCTCAAGCTAATCTGGTAGCTAGTGAATTTGCATATATACAGGCTTTAATATCAAGTGAGATGCACTTTGTGTGAACTCTGTAGCTCTTATACAGCATTTTCAATTAATATCTGTTCACTGGTTTTAATAGGTTTCTCCTATAATGTTTACAAGACTGTATGGACTCTCTTTTTTGACTAATTAACACATCTTTAAATTCCTTTGACTAAAGCTTTTCATTATCTGGTGAGCAATACTTTGATTTATCAGGCTTTAGATCCAATAATTTTGGAGAAGAGTTGTATGTTCATTAAAAAATAATCTTTAATATTCTGTCCTCTTGTAGGACGGCAATGCAGCCAGTCTTCCACTATGTCATTTTTAAAAGCTGCCATTTTATCTGTGCTTTAATTTTAATGGTGCTATTTCACTTTACATGGGGAAACAGGGATAAAGAATTTTGTCAACGAGTTGATGATTCAGAGGGCCACACCTTCACTCCAAGCCTGATTCTGCATACAAGAAATACACAGAACCATGAAAACTGGTGTTGCCTTTGTCCCAGGAGACTGAGCACTAATTTGTGATGAAAATGATCATAGAATCATAGAGTCGTTTGGGTTGGAAGGGACCTTAAAGATCAGCTAGTGACAACCGCCCTGCCATGTGCAGGGACACCTCCTACTAGACCACGTTGCTCATAGGCCTGTCCAGCCTGGCCTTGAACACTGCCAGGGACAGGGCAGCCACAGCTTCTCTGGACAACCTTTTCCAGTGGCTCACCACCCTCATTGTACAGAACTTCTTTCTTGTCTCTAATCTAAATCTACCCTCTCAAAATGATCTTTGCATGAAGCCTACAGGAAAACAAGTCAAAACATGATAAAATCCTGTACCACCTACCACATCTTGTGCCACCAGAATTGATGAAGAATTTGAGACCCAGTCTTCATACTAGAAAAAATACAGTCCTCACAAAAATAACGTATTAGAAGCTGATGCCTTCAAACCAGAGCTCCACACCACCGTGGTTACAGAGGAAAACTACACCAGGTTTTTCTCACAGGCATCCTTGCTATTAACCACACCTTTGATTTTCTGAAAGCACGCTTGAGTGTCCTTCTCAGAGTGCTAGCTTCTGGACTCCTGTCATCAGCCACTGACATCTGACTCTTTTTAGTTCCTCACTTCAGCACCTCTGTGCTATGACAAAAATATTACCGAAAAGAATAGTCAATCAAAGTAGGTAGCATGGATCTTTGTAAGAGGAGACCTTTGCTTTAAGGAGTAATAAAAGCTTCATTAAAGAAAAATGCACAACCAGCATCTGATTTAGCAGCCTTTGAACTCGTCAGCCTGAATGTGGAAGTTCACAGTGTACAGATATTTTTTCAGGTGGACACCACTGACACTTGGGGGTCTTATTTTTCAGATTTGCTTTGCTATCATAACACCAAGAGGTTTCTTTTTAAACCAAGGGAAAATAAAGCTGACACTCCACAGAGAGCAAAGGGACAATCAGTCTCTTCTAATCCTGTGGGGGCTCTTGAGTTCAAATCCTGCAACATGGTGGATTCAGAATCTTCAGGAACTGATTTGAGTATCAGTATCCACTAGTAAGTTTACTACTACTAGGTAAATTGAAATAGATTCTGGG
Organism: Coracopsis vasa; assembly: GCA_026283785.1. NCBI lineage: Eukaryota > Metazoa > Chordata > Aves > Psittaciformes > Psittacidae > Coracopsis > Coracopsis vasa. The sequence goes on from JANHGB010061515.1 coordinate 76,483, forward strand.
AAAAAAAGATCTGGTTTTCAATGCATTAAGTGTTAGAGTGCTTATACACAAAAGTAAAAAAAGCAGCCACAACACACACTAGCTAACACTTTTTCATTGTTTTATTTCTATAGTGAAATTTACCTCCCCACATGGAAAAATAAAACAAATAGTAATATAGCTCCCTAAATATACTTTCCATAATGACCTTATAATAAGCAGAGCTGGTGGCCTCATGTGTTATACAGTTCTATTAAAAAAAGAAAGTGCCTGCTTATTAAGTTGCCATACCCAGCCATTTTTGCTGAAGTTCTCAGTGCCAGGTGTTTACCCAAGCTGACTGGGTTTAAAAGTCTTTGCCAAACGTTTTCAGCTATTTCCTAAACTACATTAGAAAACCAGTGAGGGTATTGTTCTTCCCAAATTTAAAATTCTGGTAGTCTGATCTTTGAGAGTTCTGAAGGCCTTATGCTCTAAAACAGGGATCTGATATTTGGCAGGATGTGACCTTTTCAATGGGAGGTGGTTTACCATGCAAAAACCCTTCAAAACACGGTGAAGCACCAAACTTCTGAAGTGTTAGATTTTAGCAGTTTCATGTCTCAAGATCTGGTCCCCACCAGGCATGGAAGATCAACCAGGATTTTCTCAAAGTCTGCAAATTCCTGGCAAGGATGAGTTGTGTCTGGGTAAAGGCTCGATGCAAGCTCCTGGGATCTGTTTCTTCTTGTGTTCGTAGTGAACTCCCACCAAGGCACTGGCAGGCTGGCTCAGCTACGGTTGTTCTCATGGCACCTTTGGGGTTTTTTTGTCCTGTTGGGAATATCAAGACACTAATAACAGCAGTCATTTGAACAGATGCAGTGCTTTGTGGAATATATGTGTACATATTCACATATGCACACGCCGTACATAGAATGGGCATATGTATTCATATACACAAAGAAAGACTTGAAATTCTTGAATTCTTCAGATCTTTTTTTCTGTGTGCCTTTGCTCACCATTCATAAAGCACAGACAGCAATCTTTCCTTATTTTATGTCAGTGTTATGAAAATAAGTTCCTTACTGTGTGAGGCCATCCAGTGAGGGATATCATAAACGTGTCCACAAGGAGATGAGGAATTCTGTCTTTTGAGCAGGGTTTGAATGTTGTGAGGTATATAAAACGCGGCCACACACCGTATAGCTAAAACACAACACTGCATAGTTGTTCATTGTTTCAGGCACTGAGTCCAAGAATCCCATGGAAGACACAGAATTTGATCAGCTAATGAAGAATCTTATTTAAACATGATATTGATTCAAGGACAGCCTGAATTCTGGATTTGAGATCTTATGAGTGCTTGCTTATGCATCTTGGTTTGAATCTTGTATTTTATGACATTCTTTTAGTTTTGTCTGTGTGATACAATCCAAAGAATGAAAGATCACTTTGACAATCAAGCACTGCCATTCATCTGTACTATAGATTTAATTTCATTTGTGTCTGCTGAAAACAAACTATGCTGAACATATTTCTTTCAAAGCGTGCCAGCGTAAGATGACATTTAACACAGAAGATATCTTCAATTTAATAAAGAGTACTGAATCAGGGAAGAAATGAACAAAAGAAACAATATGCCCAAGGAAGTACTAATTTAGACTGGCAAAGGGCTAAGAAGAGCTATTGAACAGTTTCATTATCACATTCTTTTCAAAGAGGGAAGACTCCTGCTTTCCTATTTCATGATAATTGGATGAAGAAATGTGGGTGGGAGCACAATTCATTGCAGAATTTGATGAATTATTTACTAATTAAGGAGAGAAACAGGATAGTATGAGCTACATTACTTTGATATGAATGTTCATTTTATTATATTATTTATACACATGCAATTGTTGCTTTTATTAACTAAGAGGTTAATCACTTGAATGGGATGCTTCGCATTCTTTACAATTACATACACCAGCAAATTGGCTAATTTTATGTGGAAAAAAAAAATAACCTGGCAATTTTTCTAGTACTTATCTGTATGGTGCAGTTTAATAACATTTTTGCACTGTGTAAAATGAATAAACCAGCTGGTCTTGTGTTTCGGCAGCAGCACCGCACATTGCAACATGGCACACTCAGACTCAGGAGCCCTTGCTGGGGTTTAGGCACACTGCAGAGGTGATGACACACAACTCCCCGAGGGGTGGAGGATGAACCTGGTGACATACTGTGCCTATACAGACAGGCTTTTACAGGGCAGGCTTGAGGATGACTTCAAAGGTGGCTACCTCATTTTTCTGCAGCTGGGAGTGCCATTTTGTTCTAAGGATATTGTTTCTGTAGCAGACTGATCACTGTCTGGACTGGGTGAAGTTAAAACTGTCCTGCTGTGTGTGTTAAACCCTGGTAGTGCAGCAGATGCAGAGAACGCCTCCTGCACTCAGCCCTCACATTTCTGGAGCTGAAGGAATGATCCTGTCTACTGCACAAAGCTTCAGCATCTCTGCATGCAGAGCAGTGGTGCCATTAAGTTGCTCGTGAGGCTTTCCACCCCATACCACCATCCATTACCCCCTTTGATGGTAATTCCACTCTGCCACTGCTCCCCAAAAAGCATGTCCAGGACTTTGTGGCACTGGTTGATAATCCAGTTAAGATTAAAATAATGAAATGTGCCAGAAGGAAAAGGATTTTTCATCTGGACATCTCTCCATACCTAGATCACCCCACCAGAACTCCAGAGGAGCCCACACTCCATACCATGTATATATATTATTTATTACATACATACAGGTTGTTAAAAAAATAACCTGACATATGGTCCCCAGACAGAAACACCTACCTCTATTTTAAATATATAAGAATATGAAAGAATCTCAGCTTAGATTCCTCACTCACATGCCCCACCCTTTCTTCCCTGATGCATATAAAGACATTGATATGTAAACTTCATTTGTTAGTCATTAGAAAAATAAGTAAAAGTACATGGTCTGGGTTGATGGTGTAATATATCATTTAATGATTTTCACTGATTCAATGGAAATATATATCTCATTGTTCACGAGAGATGGGGGATGGGAGGTTAATATACATTTTGGTTTAGATATGAATTATTTTGGGAACATTAATGGATTTTTTTTCAATTGTAACCACATGGGGTTTTATTAAATTTTTAAATGAAAAAAAATTGCAAATGGGGCAGCTCAGCCATCTAGCTCACTTTTCACATCTTCATAACACACCACAGTGCAGCCAAACCAAGCATTCATGACTGCAGCCCTGGGAAGGTCCGGGAAAAGCCTGAACCCCATGGTGGAGGAGGCCATTCTCCATTGCCAGAAACAGATATTTTCTCCATTTACCAAACACTTCCTTTCTCAAGAGATCTCATGAGCACTCTGGCTAGCACTATTGTTCTATGTGAGCATCCTTCTTTTGACATACATTACTGGGACACAACTGAATATGATCCAGGAGCCCTCAATAGGCGAGTCCAGGAAAAAAACATTCTTAACTTGTCCAAGTCCGAGATGACTGAACTTATCCACTGCTTGGCAGATGTATTATGAAAAAGACACAGGTCAAACATAATCCAGCATGCCTTGAATGGAAATTAAGAGATAAAGAAATAATAATGATAATAGTAGAAGTAACGATAAGAGAGAAACATGGTCTGTGTTCTCCAGTTGTCCAAGGAAGAAAGCATCCTTACAGAACAGAAGCATGACTGAACTTCAAATTGTTTAAGGGTTTGGCTGATTAAATTCACATTTAGAGGATATCTCTGCAATTGGAAATAGTTGCTCCCAATGGACAAATGGAACACACACATAAATAATGTATATTAATTAATACCTAAAACAATTCTTGTGGAACAGTAGTGGAAAACCTTCCATTTTGTAACATCAAAATGTACTAAGGAAAAATGTAAGAGTAGTGTTGATTATAGCAGGCACGCCTTTCATGGATATGAAATTAAAAGAAGTTATTGGAGTGAATTTTCTTTTACCTTGCTGAAATGCTTCATTTCCAGATAGATCACATGAAAAACTCCATCAAAGCTGACATCTCTCTATTAAACATTTATTCATTAACAAATCTGTCTTCTTTTTTAAATGGAAAATCCATCAATCAAAACTTTTTTACTTATCCCTACTTTTCCGTTGTTAAAAAAAATCAATACCACAGTCTGGGCCAGGAACCAGCCTCTTGGTGCAGAGATGCAAGAAAGGCTGTGTGGGGTACAGGGACCCCCAGGAACAAGCACCATCGAGCAGCAGAGTCAGGGAGGTTTTGTCCCCTCAGGCACCACTGCTGATACTGTGCACAAAGCTGTTTGCTGGGCTGGGGGCAGCAGCAGGCTGACCTTTCCTTCACAGAGCCTCAGCGTGTGGTATTGCAGCATAGAGGTGGAAAGCAGGGGGAGGAATATGGTTGTTTCAGACCTGCCCCCCAGATATGCACAGATTCTCCTAAGAGAACGATCCAGACATGTAACTCTTTGATTTTGAGGGCTTATTCAGTTCAAGGCATCCAGTCAGAGGCTCAGTCTGTAAAGAAGTGTTGAGCACTGCTGCTAACCCACAGCAAAGACAGAAAAACAGGACCCAGTTGTAGCAGTCACCCAGTTCACAGGAATATTCTGAAGCAGCTTTGCACTTAATTTTGCCTCTTCTTGAAAAAGGGTGAGGCAAATAACTCAATGGAATGAGGCATTCTTATATGAGGAAAATCAAGGTAGTGTTTTCCAAGGGATGGACTCCTATACTTCGAAGCCTGAGGATGACATCTCACATTTTCCCCTGCCTTTCGTAGCTTTTTTGAGAGTCTTGTATTTGCCTGGGTGCTGTTTGAATGCTGCACTGGTCAAGCGAACCCGTTGTGATACTTCAGTATGGCTGAGCTAGCTGTATCTGCACTTTTAAAAATGAAAATTTAATAACACTGCATATGGTTATAATTAAAGAAAAATCCATTTACATTTTAAAATGCACACGTTTTATTGAAAACAGCCTACATAAACACATCTGGAACGCAGCTTTAGATAAAAAGCATATGCAGGGTCTGATTCTGTTATTGCTTACGCTGGAGTAAGTCAAAAATGACTCCATCAAAGTCAGTTCACAGGTGTAAGGCCAATGGGAGATCAGAATCTGACCTAGGGGGCTTTCATTTCAACAAACAGAATATTGCCAAGTTTCACTTCAATCTTGCGACTTGGAAGAGAGGGGAACCAAAAGTTTATTGCCCATATGAAGAATTATTGTATTACGAATAACTGAAGTTTATAGAAAAATTGTTTCCAGTGGTTAGACCTCTGGTTCCACTCTCCACAAAAGCAGATGGAAAAGTAGGCACTGACCTCTCAGCTTCAGTAGGTTTTTGTTGAGAGGTCTGTACTCTGGGCAATGTCCATGCTCTGCAGTCCATATTCCATTCTAGGCTCAGACTGCAAAAGAAATGTAACTGCAAATAACTGTATCGTATTTAAATGTGCAGATTCTCCAAGTACTTTTCAATCTATTGATATTTCCATGGTATTTTTCCATGGGCTTCCCTTCTATTTCAGGGATTTGCTCCATGCACAGATAAATGATATGTAGAGCCCAAAGTTCTCTATAGATTAAGAACTCATAGAGAGGGCCTGAACACTTGCAGCATGTACTGAAACAAACAGACAATACCATCTTTCAGCTCTGTTCAAAATAGAACCTCAGCAGTGACACGCAAACCAGACAGATGGGTTCACTCACTTGGAATAGCAGGTACCTTGGGGTTAAATGTATTCCCTATTTAGCAGAATTACAAAAAAAAAGTCAAGTAAAACATTATGTCAGGATGTTAAACGTTCAGTGTATTGCATTATGGGACACAAAGCACATTCAAGATAAATACAGTCCTTCTTATTTTTGTCATGTATATGTTCTGCATCCAGCAGGGCAGTAAATTAAAAACACTTCACTGAGGTAATGGTAGATAATTTATTCTGCTTTTGCACAATGTTTTTAGCTTCCAGACATGGGAGAAATGGCTCTCCCTTTGCAGCCAACGTTATCTCTTTTCCAGTGGGATTTGCTTCTCTGCTGACCAGCAAAGGCTCTGGATCTGTAAGATACTGGATTTATAATTTCATAAGTAAGTAAAAATTAAAACCTTGGAAGTCTGAGTGGGCTACGTGCCTTTCTGTGTGCTCTGTGTGTGTGTATGCTATCGTGAAGAGACAGGCTCGGTCTCTGCCACGTTGTGACCAACAGGACAAACATGGACTTGAACACTTCATTTAATCCACTGCTATAATGTTATAATTTCTGGGATAGAATGTGGCAACCAGCTAGCAGTTCACCGCTGTATTATGAACACTGAAGAAAAAAACCGCGTCTCATATTAAAAGCTCAGGGTGAATTTCAAGGTGGAAAGAATTAGTTACTCATTAGTTACCAGAATTTGGTTGAGATGAAAGCTATCACCTTCACCTTTTGAAGCATGCCATGGGATCCTTAATGACCACAGATGGTCGAGACCTCAGTTTTATGTCTCATCTTAGAGAGACAGAACAGCATTTATAGATCTAGATACAACTAACTGCTGGCAAAAGCTGAAACTTTTACATTTAATGAAGCTGAGAGCAAATAGCAACTATTGAACTTGTTATGGACAAACCCAGAGCCTGATTAAGTCCATGGAGCATTCACTCAAAAAAAGTAGCCCTTTGTGGTTTACATGTCAACTCTCCTTCACTGTTAAAGAAATTACTAAGTTCTCTGTGGTCTGTGGACACAAAAAGGTGCCTGCTGTGTGCACCAGGACCAAAGACTGTGCTTCCAGTGAAGTCTGTAAGCAATGCTGGGAATGAACTCCTGTGGGACTGAGTATCTCAGCTCAATACTCACCTCAGAGAAACACAGCTCAAAACAAGACATTTGGCCTTTGCAATACAATCATCTTCATACTATCATGAACACAACATAGCCTGCTTTTGGAGCCTTCCAAGGTGGGAAGCATAGACTAGAAGCTCCAAAGTGATGGATGATTTTCAAGAGCCCCTCCAACAAAGGAGTCACACGTCTTTCCTCTGGGATCTGCAAATTGCCTTTCATGCTACAACAATAAGGTGTGTTATTTTAAACAGACTTAGAGGGCAGGGTTGCGTGGCAAGTCTGACAATGCACAGAAATCATCCAGAGGAATAAATAGGGCTGTATTCTTTAGCCTCATTATCCCTAATAAAAAATAGCATTAGTATCACACTCTGGGATTTTGGGGGGTATAATTCAGGGGGTGTGGTTGGTATAATCTGGGGTGTTTCTTCTGAACTGGGCCTGGATGTGTTGAATTCAGCCCCACTGCGCTTGTGCAGTTTGCAGGCCACTCTACAGCCCTGTGATGGTTTTGTGCTTTGCAGTCATTTTCTGCTGCTCCGCTGCCAAGCTTCGCAATTAAGCGGAATGTACAAACATTTCTCCTGGGTTTGACGGGAGCAGAGACCTGTCTGTATGCTGAAGGTCATGTGAGAAGTTTCGGCAGGGTGCACTGTCTGAAGCGACAGCCTCCTGACATCCCCTTGCAACCCAGTGCGCTCATTCTAGATGTTTTTTGACCATAGTTTGGCTGCTCTCAGTGTTTATTTTGGAGCTGAAAACTATACTCAAAAGGAGAGCGGTGTTTTTACTGCCCGGCAGGAGGCTGAGCCTGCGAATCGGATCTGATCTGACTCACCACTGTAGGAGAGAAAACAAGTACATCCTGAGGCTCGATCCAATGTGGAGTCCTTACCTAAACCCCCAGCCCCAGGGAACTCCAAAAGCTGGGGTTTGGCAATCCGCAAATCTCTGAAGAGTTATCCAGAGACTTCTTCCCATGCAGTCAGTGTTTCTGTGAGGAGGCTTCCTATAGCAACATGGGAAGATAAGGATTACTGGGATTTTGCATAATTACATCTAGTCTGAAGAAGGGTTTTCAGTAAGCAGAGTGTTCCCCTTCTGGTTCGTTGTGCTTAAAGTACAGTTCTGTTTTACAATCCTTTTTAATTTTCCTAACTCATGAAAGCATACATTGGAGGATGTGTGATGTATGCTGACTGATCTTACAGGTCATTTAAAAGGTAAGATACTAGGAATTATTCATATTTAGGTTACACCTATATAAGGGCAGAATGACTGCAGTGGAAGACTTGATACTAACTCATAGCAAAGGAGCTACTCGGGCTTGTGTGTCTTGGCTGTCAGGCCCTCCCTGGGAGGGCTAAGTTTGGAAATCTCAGCCCTAATTTCTGTGCATGTCTACCCTTTGTGCCAATGGCCTAAAAATAATTTCTCTGTCTTTGTTAAAGCAGTTTTACATCTACATATGAAAGTCACTATAAAATGTTAAGTATATTGTTACTGTTGAGTACAGATAATGTTGACTTTGAAAGCAAAGCCTATTCGCTTTTCACTGCTCAGAAAGACGATATTGAGAGAGAACTAAAATAAGGCTTAACTGAAGGTAACATGAAAGCTATGAAGGGGGCTCCAAGGGAAGTGCTGTGCTTTCCCCTCTGTTATGGACAAAGGTGAATGAAGGGAGCAGCACGATTAGCAGGAAGTCATATTTTAAAGCTGGAGACATAAGATAAAGACTCGTCTGAAAACAAAGTCTGTAGTCAGCAGGATGAATAAAATGCCAGGTTCCTTCAAAAAAAAAAAAAGGTTCCTTTAAAAATGAGTTCTCAATCATGAAAAAAATAATGAAGCTCTGTTTTTATTTCAATATTTAGTCTTCTGCTCTTCTGAACATGGAAACTCAGTTCTGTGTCAGCAGACAAGCTCTCCATTTATAATTAAAAGGGTAGGTTGATTCCAAGATGTGATATGACAGGCGTGTGTAATATTGTGTAATATTGCACAGGGGCTATTTTATCTTTCTAAAAGCCGTACTGTATAGTACTGAACTAGTTTTGCTAGTCCCTCTGATGGATACAAAGTGCAAAGTGGTATCCATATGGCCCTATGGAAGTATAACATCACATTCTTCTAGCTTATACAAGTTTAATGGCACTGAATTAGCATGGGCTGCCCTTTGGTGCTAATTCTTTCTGCACTCAGGGGGTTAAAGGAGCTTCATACTATCCAGATGTTCAGTGGCTCCTGCAAATGAAAGATTAGCAATTTTTGCAACTGCTGCTCTTTCTTCTGCTCCCTTTTTAAAGCTGATATTTTCCTTAAGAACTTGCTTAGTATCTGAGTCAGAGGAATCTCTTCCCTGAGGTAAATCAATCAATAGGCTGAACAAGAAAAGGAACAAAATGTAGAAGAGGCAGGCCTGAGTTGTATTAATTTGTTTACAGGAATTGCCTTCCAGGGACCAATATATTCATCCCAGGGTTTCATTTTCCTCTGTGAAATAGGAATCAAACACAGCATTATTTCAGGGTGTAAAAATAATAACAATAAAAAGGAGCCCAAATTTCTCCAAAAGCACCCATCTTTTTTAGTGCTAGTGAATAAGTGTCTCTCTTAATTTTTCATATTAGACTATAGGTAAGTGATGCAGGTATCAAAAATGCAGCTATCTTAACTCCCACCTGCCACCAACAAGGCTTCCCAGACAGAAATAGGAAAAGTAGCCAAAATTAATTTCAATAAATGAATGTCAGCTTAGCATCTACTAAGTCTGTCTTGCATACACAGGTTTACTCAGGTTCTTGCTGCTGCAAGAGCTTTCAAGCATGGAATAAGTAGAGTTCCAATGAGACAAAACCTTCTGCCTCAGCTGGCATTTAACAACCTGCTTTTTTGCTGCAGCTCAGCTAGAATTTTTCTAACCTTAACAGAATTGCTAGATTTCACATCTTGCTCTAATACGTACTTTTCTAGTGCTCCTGTTATCGTACAGGAAGCAATGAATCATCTGAGGCAGAAAGCGATGTCGGATGTGTGTTACTTGCACTGTGTCTGTTCTTCATGAATCCTCTAATGAAGACATGCACCAGGCTGCTCTTGCTGTTCTTCCTCTGCCTTTTGTGGAGTCCAGAAATGTACTGTGCCTGGGAACAAGCTCCAGCTTGTCTAGCTCCACCAGTTTCCATGTGTGGCGATCCTAGCACCTCGTATTAGTAAAGCTGATTGGGAGCATGCTGGTAACTAGTTACTTGAAGAAAGCACTGGCTAAAACTTGTAACTACTTGAATTACTTGGTTATTAAATTTAATGGGCACTGATATGTTTGTTGACACATATTCTCAGGGCTCTGAGGGCACTGCCAGCCTGACTGTCCGTGCCTACCTGCCCACAGCACTCACCCTGCCCCTGCCCATTCCACCAAAGCAGTGAAGGGTCCTAGACCGCACAGTCCCTTTGTCTACAAGAGACACAGAACAGTTGAGGAGCACTGGATGGGGTAAAAGGAAAGAGTTTGAGGAAAAGGGTTCTTCCACAGCAGACGTATCAGTTATGGACTTCCAAGGATTTCAGCATGGATGGCCCGTCAGAGGTGCACCATTACAGCCTGAGGCACACAGCTGGGTTCAGGGTCAGCACAGACCATGTGCAGGGTGAGCCATAGCATGTGTGGACAAATAGGACACACATGCCCTTACCTGGTATTCCTCCGGAGGAGAAGTTACAGGCAGGGAGGCAGCTGTATGCTGGGAACTCAGGGCCTCAGAGAAAATGAGCTGCAGAACAAGGCAAGCAGGTAAAATGCAGCCTCGTTACAGAAAACCTCCAAACTTCATGAAAGATGAGAATTTCTCCTTTGCCTATATGCTTACAGAGGCAGTAACCACCCCATTCTTTTTCACAACAGCATAAAGGATCTTGAAATCTGGAAGTGAAGGGGAAAAGGGAGAGAAAAAGTGGAAACTAAACCCCAAGGATCTTCCAGCAATTTCACCAATGTGAGGATGTCAGGTGATGGAGGAGCTGATCCTCTAGGACTTCTCCTTAACTCTTGTTCCCTCCTACATATCTTTGATATGTTAGTGATCAGCTATGCTTATATATTTTGAAGACATCCATAGAATTTTATTGTCATGTGATCTGTTTAGCAACAATTTTTATCACAGATCAGATTTATAAGCAGTCATGGTCCAGCTGCATACATTTGTCCCTTGTAAGCAAATATTTCATTTTAAATCTGGCAGGTACTAGATCCCCTATCAAATAAAAGCAAAATCTTAGTCCTAAGAAGGCTAAACCTTAGCATGTTGCTTTATTCGAGCATGGGAGATCCTAAAAGGTGCTTTGGCAAACTTCAGGCTTTGGGAATGTGGAGGTAGCTCCAGTGGCTGGCTAAGAGATCCCTGTCTCTTACTATTCCAGCAGAAGCAGCAGTTTGTGTATGCAGCAGGAAAGAGTTACAGCAAAGGGGGCAAGCAGCAGTGTAGAAAGTTAATGATCAGATAGAAGAATCCCACTCTTGAAAACTAACAGCATTACCTCTGTGTTAGTAAGGCCTACAAACTCAATCAGAGCATAGCAAGTGGGAGAGTGTGATATTTGGCACCACAACCTAATTCGGGAATTGTGTTCTACAGTGATGAGATGCAGGTATTTAGAGGGCACTGCACCAGCAGCAATGGCAAACTCACTACAGAGGTTTTACTGATATACGGGACCAAAGCTGCTGGTGCCCAAGCAGCTCCCTCAAATCCAAGGCCCTGTGTATTTCCCCCATTGGGGTGAGAAAATTGTGACGATCCACTATTTGGGTATAGTTCCTTTTATTTCACAGTAATGCATGAAACTTTGCTTCCCAGAGCATGGGCAGAGAACCAGACAACAGGAGCCTGTTTCACTTTTTACAGTCCCTGGCTTCTTTTAGTCAGCATTCAGTCCTCAGACTCTCTCTCCAGGTAGCTGTTTTGTTTCAGGACCACATTACTAGTGTTCTTGCATCTGTCTTGGTTTACATTACTGACTCTTCCCACAGTTGCTCAGGTCTTTCTGCTGTTTCTCAGAGACACTGAATTACAGACCTGTGTATGAGCCCACAGTTTGCTGTGCGAGCCACCAAGGACATTGGCTGGTTTGTAATCAATGCACCTTTGTGTAAGTTTTGCTTATTTTCTGTTTTGGGGAGTGGACCTTATCTCTTAGATCCCTGGTGTCACAACAGGACACTTGTGGTTTTCTACAGCTCTCTGAAAAGAAGGTGGAAGACTAGTTCCATCCCCTGAAATGCAGTCCATGTCATGAGAGTTGTTTAAACCTCTGTGCATTCACTTAATCACTTGTTTCTCTTCCAGCTGTCCAATGAAACAGGTCTCTTACCCCAGTAGGAAATATGTACTTGAACCTCAAGCTACTGTCAAGGGGTGACTTTATATCCACCACTACCTTGTAGGCTCCAAATGCAAATCAAAAACTTGCAACAGTGAATGTTCTCTCTAAAAGACAAGATACAACATGAGCTCTATCCCTTATAACAAACCTGTGCAGTTCAGGAAATATCTCTGGACAATTAAATTTGGACAAGGAAGCCGTGGTCACTAGAAAACACCAAAACTTCACCTCTTTGTACAATGGGAAACCATTTTATCTCTCTGACAGTCCATCCCAATTTATATTTTGCTTCTGCCACTCAACTCAACCATAATCCCACAGCACATTGTGCTCCTTGTTTCAAGCTGTTTCTTTGAGTCTGGCTGGCCTTGGACCACACTGTCCGAGGCATCAAATACGGTGAGCACCTCAGGCCCCAGGACAGGAACAGCATATCTGCCACATCACAGGATTTACCATGATTTAGGCAATAAAAATGAGAGTACCAGTAAGGAAAGTCACCTTGGCTGTCCAGCTCCTTCTCTCCTTGAACTCCAGTGGCTCCTTGGCTTCTGAAATAATGTAGCACAGAAAGCTGGTCTCCCAGGCACTGAGTTTCTTCTGCTGGGCTCTAGCCAGCTGCTCTCTTTGCCTGCTTTCTCTCTTCATTGACAATTTATTGGCTGCCCTACACCTATTTTTTTGCTCTTAAATTTTCTCTTTTCTGGGCAAGCTTTTTACTTGGCTCACCTGGCAGTATATTTCCTCTGTACTTGAGCAAGAACATGTCAATGGCAAGGAAAAAAAGAGCTGTCCCTCATTGAACCTGCCACAGTGCCATGGCAGTGCCTGTTAACATCGAAATACAGCATGCTTGGGAAATGCAACTGCTCTTCTATTTCAGTGCTACCTCCTGCTTATACCTTTCTTTATACTTGGTTTATTTGGATCATCTCAGAAGGCTCTGGAGGATGGTCTCAAACATCCCTGCCTCCCACCTCACCGATGGCCTCTCCTTGTGCTAGGCTCCAAGCTTAGTTTCCCTATTCCCCCTTCCAGTTGCTGTGACCAGCTGCTCCCATGGGTATTCATTTCTATGCTCAGCTTCAGAAAGCATGTTTAAAATCACTTTACATTTAAATTAGCTAAGGGCTGTACTGTTTGGATTATAACTAAAGAGAAAGAGTGCTGTAACTCTTTCCTCTCCTTTGAAATTTAACATCTAGATTAAGGAAAGATGGATTTTTTTCCCTTTCTGGCTCTGCCTTCATCCTCCCTCCCAGCAGGTCCTCATGTCTAGTACCAGTAGAAATAAACAGCCTGTCCATGCTTGGGACTAGTCAGGACTGGCCACAGGATGTCACTATTACTCCACAAACATAGGGAGAGTGAGGTGTTTGTTTATAGAAGGGCAGGGTCTGAGCTTTAATTGTCTACAACTCAGCTTGGCTTGTGCAAGCCTGCTCGCTTCTGGTGTGGTACTTCAGGAGACACGTCCTGATGCTCCTCAACAGAGCCACAATCCTGTGTAGAATTTGGCAATGTGTGTTAAGACACAACTTGTGCGTACATGAGTGCGCTCACACATCAGCTTCAATTTGCCCTAAGTTTACACAGCCCTTGGATTTCACCTTGGATATGGGATTCAAACGACCGAAGCCAGCCAAGGATTGCTTTGTTTCAAGCCAAAATCACATTAAGCCGCTGAGTATCAAATGGTTACCTATAAAATCTTAAATCAGCCCAGGTCCCTCCAACTCAGCCTAGGCTCGTAAAACTTGTGGTAAAATTCAGTTTCAAGTTCATAACAAAACCCAAAGGCAGGTTTCAGGTTCACTTTTGGATGTTGTTCTGAATGTTTGCCTAGCTCTGCTCAATGCAAGGTCACACAGACTGGATGGGGAAAGGCTTTTAAAAACGTTTCCATTCTCCAGAATAAGAGATAAGCACATGGCTGCGAGCTGGTGCAGCCGTGGGGTGAAAATTCAAACGTAGCAGCAGATAGAAATGTCCATTCAGGAGAAGTAAGTCTTCATAAACACAGACAGAAACCAAGCTAAGTAAAAGGATCAAAAGAAAACTTCCCCAACCTGGGAAGCTGACTATCGATGTTTCAGCATAAGGACACTTGCCTGTTCAGCACCTTGTCCTTTCCCCTCCCCTTTGACTCTTCAGCGCCTTGCACTTCCTCCTGTTCCCCAAGATATATGAGCTGCTGTGCCTTAACTCTGATGTCCTGGGGAATCTCCAGCTACCTTGAACGCTAGTAAATTTTACTGTCCATGTCTTGATCACAAAACATCCCAATTCACCAAAAATGTATCCTCTGGTTATATTTTATCCTTGATTTGTTGAATTCTGAGACCTTATTCCATGTTTACACCTTTCTATACTGAATTCAAGGGGTTTGTGGTCATTGGTACTAACTTTTTTTTTCTGGAAAAGTATGACGAGCACTCAGGTATTATTGGCAACTCAGAAAAACCCCACACATATGTACGAATATTATTATGTTCTTAATTTATGCTTCTTTCTGCAAAAAATTGGGTGATGGAATGAGACTTCTCTTACAATTTGGGAACTCTTTTGATAGCACTGGCATGATTTTTACTCTTCAGATATTGAGGTAGCTAAACCACCAGAGGTAATCATATCCTGTTCCTCTATAAGACAGGTATTGGTTCAGGAATGTCTGTTCTACAGTGCTGGTGCTGTGATGGGTAACTGGCAGCAGGTGACTCATTGAAAAGAGACTTCTACAGAAGATCAATTCAGGCAGACCTAACTAAAAATATACAACCTGGGTAGACTTTATCAAAATTAGGAACATTATTTTGGGATGATGTTGGTGGACTAAGATCAGTTGGACAAAGGCTATTAGAAAAATCCAGATCATTTCTTTGTTTTCTGTGGAGCAGAAATACAAAAATCTGTAAAAGCTGAGAGTTTCTAACTTGTCAGAGGTGGAGTTGCCACAACTCTTATTTTGTCGTTCTCTTTTTCTGCAGTCTGAATACCCTGTCATCAAGTCCCATGTGTTTTAACAATAAAACTCAGGCCTTGGCATTTGCTACATCTCATGTTTAACTTAAAGGACTCTTGATTTGAATTTTGCCTGTTTTTCTAATGCTTTTTGTTCTGTTTCCTGCTCACCAAGAGAAAGAAGGAAACATGCAGCTAGAAGACTTCCCTCCCAATTCCAGCTTCCAGCTGGAAACAAATGGACCAGAGAGGAAGCTGCTACCTCTAGGGAGAAACTGCTTCTCCAGCCTGGCAGAATTAGAACTGCCCACCTGAATCTGACTGTGGGCAAGCTTCCTTTTCAACCTCCTCTCATTCTGTTGCTTTGTCTGTCTGCTTAGGCACACAGATTGAGCTACCAAAACAGCTGCAACAGGTTGAGAAACCTTGAGCCAGGATGGTCCAAAGCTACACGGGTAATGAGTTAAAGAAAGCAGCTTTAGCACATTTAATGAGGTAGATATGAACCTTGTATTTTTCACATTATTATAGTTACCATCAGTCTAAGAAAGAATTTGTAACATAGAGCTGGCTGCCTGGGCTAGTTTCAGTTACGTTAAAACAGAAGAAGTGGCATAGCTTGCCCAAAAAGCTGGGTGAAAATATACTGACAAATACCCATACTGAACTGTGTGCTCCCATAGCTGTATTGCTACCAACACTGGAGACAGCAAGCTTAAAGCTAGCTGGAATGTATCTCATAATCGTGCTTGTCATGTCCTCGGTCAACCTCTTCTTTGCTCCATAGAGGCAGCAATCTACTACAGGTCCATACAAATAGCAGTTTCTGTTCCCCATCCCCCAATACCAGTTCAGTGCAGAGAGAGGGAAAGGCTCCAGCCACCACAACATCCTTCCCAACATTCCCTTCAGCTCATGGCACATCCTTGCAGAGATGCACATACCCTTCACTCAGCCCACAGCACACCCCCTTCATTCTCTGTGCAGATATGGAAGGTCAAGGCAGGCCAGCACAAATAGGTTCGGCACACAGGCCAATTCTAATTTTCTATTGTTTAAGAAACTGATTTTCAGGCATACCTGTGGTTCAGTTAATAAGGTAGATCTATGTCATGGCGCATTGTCATTAAACAATGACGAACAATTTCAAAGCCACAGTCACAGTGAGTTACATCATCTGATGAAAACAGGGCATTATTGGTGTAATCCACAAGCCTGACAGAGCAGGCTACTCTATTTTTGTGTTTATCTCTCGTTCTCTTCTGCAAGTACTTTCTGTAACAAGAATCTTCATCTAAGGAATCTGGCCCCCAGCTCTTGATCATACATTTTGTATTTAATACCGTGTCCTTTATAGCTGAGCCACAGCTCTCAGAGCAACAAGATCATGCAAATGTATCCATCACCTCCATTCCCTTTCTGTTTGTCCAGTTGCAGTGACCATTCCACACCCTTAGATTAGACTCGGGAGTCATAATTTGCATGACTTTCACTTGTTATTCTTACATCACACAAATAACATAGTGTACATAGAGGTACATCAGTATATCAAGATGCTTCTGAGGCCTCATTCCTCCAGAGGCAAGCATGGCAGTTCACATTAGAAATCACTGTGCTGATGCCAGTTGGGTATAGCAGAGATATAACCAAAATTGGACTTGTGTATATATACATATATATGTGTGTATATATATATGTACAATATATATAGATAGATATACATAGATATAGGTAGATATAGATATGGATAGAGATAGAGATAGAGGTAGATGAAATGGATATAGATATAGATATAACCAAAATTGTCCTTCCTTAGCAGTTGTTGTGTTGTAACTACTACACTGGGTATTTAGTGTTGTGCATTTAGATACACACCATGATATTTGAGTTAGATGTCTTATTTCATCTGTGTTTTGCACTAAAAATTGTCTTATAGATACTAATGTATGGCTGTATGCTTGTATCCTGATACTAGAAGTCAAGGAGGAATAAAGACCGTTGTCAAATATGGTATTATCTGCCTCGTCTCCTTTAGTTTTAAGACTAGCATTGCTGCTTTGAGGTATCAGAAGAAAGCACAACAGTATTTTTTAAAATCAGTCTGAATGCATACATGGTCAGAGTGCTTTCAGGTGGCACTTCAGCACATAACAGTTGAATTGATTTTCTTTGATTTAGCCATTCAAGTCACAAAACAGGTTAAATACAAATGTAATAATTTTACTGTGTATCCACTAGATGGTAGCCTATCCTTACCCTTTCCATTTACCAATTACATCAAGACATTTTACATGATGACCAATGATCCGTCTCAAGAAATCTCACTGTGTACATTTCCCCTGTTGAAGAGATACTTGCCCAGCGGATCCTAGCATATGAACAGGGAAGTGCAGCTCATAAAAATTCCACCTTGTCAGAAATTCATTTGCCCACTGTCCCAGTTAAGATCTGATAGAGGTTTTAGTGATCCTTAGAAAATATCCAAGCAGTATAACCTACATAATCCGGCCATCTGCAGTTACATTCTTGTCATTATTTCAAATTGAGAACAGTCATTTACATTGGCCAACTCGGTGGTTTTCTGCTTACGCTGGTACCTAAAATCACATTATTTCTCATTTAAAACAGCTTTTCTAGAGCATGATTAGCCTTTATAAAGGTCATATTCTGTACAGAGCCTAAGAGGTTTACTGCATAATGTTTTGAAAGAGATAATCAATAGCGGCTCAATGTATAAGTCCTCTTCTGAGCCTTTCTGAAAAATATCTGGATAGTCATGAATTTTTGTGCCTCTTAAGCAAAATGCACTTCTTTGATCTATTTTTCCCAATACAAATAAGAAAAGAGAAAGAGAAAGAGAGGAAAATACATTAGGAAGAAACATCATCCCTCTTCACAATGGTATCTATGTACCAACAAAGAGAAATATAATTTCCAAGGACTTTAAAGGAGAATTGAAAACAATACAGATTACAGTATTTTGTGCTGTGTGTGGCATACCCTCATTGAAATAAAAGCATGCCACACAGCATCTTTTCTCCTGTGCATGCCCTTAATCTCTGTTCTCGCAGTGCTGCCAGATAGGACGTCGCAGAGAGCAGCAGGTGTTTGACAGACCTTTCACTTTAATGATGTTATATCAACAGGCCACAAAATGTCAAAGCTAACTCTAATTAGCTGCACAAGCATTTTCTATTCATACACATATATATATATATATAAATATTGTCCCAGCAATTCCACTCCAAGCTGGTTCCACCAGCCCCTGTGAGGGAATGCAGATGTGTCTGAAGATCAAGGCTCTCCAAGGCAGTTGACAGGTCTCAAATACTGAGGTTGAAGGTATTCAGGTGAAAACCCGGGACAGAAGACATCTCAGAGAGCCAGCGTGATCCTTGACTTCTGTCCAACACAGGGAGGTAACCATCAACCATTACAGTGTGGCACAGATTGCAGGTTATTCTTAGCCTTGAAAGCGCACTGACTGGATACAAGGATATTTCTGGAGCAGCTGTGTCACAAATTTGTCTCCTAGAACTTTAAAAAAGAATTAATAAAAATTAACAGATTGGCAGGATTCCTATGTGCAGATCTGGAATTACATTTACACCCTAAATTGTTTTTACTCAGCAACTGAAAATGCTTCCCTAGTTTCTGCATCTCATTTGTATGATACACGGCAGTTAATAGAACACTTAGGAGAGTTATTAAAAATGCTCATTCCATACCATCTTTGCCATTTTTATATTATACCAAGGGGAGTGAAGCTCACTAATGCAACACTAAAGCCCTTCAGTGTTCTGACTACTGTACTTTTCTTGCTTGGTTCATGTAGCATGAGTTCATATAATGTAGTCTGAATGAAAAAAAGAGAAATATAATAAGGAAGGGTCTCTTCTGACTTAAACTTGTGCTTGGTCATTCAGTCAAGATAAGGTAGAAAGGCAGCTGACCAGAAGCTGACATGTCCTTCTATATTCGTCTATAGGAAGGCAAATTTGGTTAAATATTACCGATCAATGATAAGGTATTTGTTTGTTATCTGCTGCAGTGGGGTTGACCTTGGCTGGCTGCTAGGTACCCACCCAGACACTCTCTCACTCCCCCTCCTCAGCAGGACAGGGAAAGAAAATAAGATGAAAAGCTCCTGGGTCAAAAATAAGGACAGGAAGATTGCCCAACAGTTACAGTCATGGGCAAAACAGACTCATTTTGGGGAAGATTAATGTAATTTATTGACAATTATTAACAGAGTAGGCCAGTGAGAAATAAAAATTAAACTAAACCCACCTTCTTTACATTGCCCTTCCCTCTACTGCCTTCTCTCCAGGCTCAGGTTCACTCCTGATTCTTCTACATCCTCCTCTCCTCAGACTAGTGCAAGGGAATGGGGGTTGTGGCCAGTTCATAACACTTCATCTCTGCCACCTCTTCCTCCTCACACTCTTCCCCTGCTTCAGCTGTTCAGCTTGGGGTCGCTCTCACAGGATACAATCCTTTCTGAACTCCTCCAGCGTGAGTGCAGGGGCTGCAGTCCCTCAGGAACTGCTCCACTGTGGGTCTGCCATGGGTTGTAGTCACTGCCAAGAAAATGTGTTCTGTATGGGTTCCTCTGTGAGGGCCACAGGTTCTGCCAGGAGTCTGCTCCAGTTTGGACTTTCCATGGGCTGCAGCCTCCTGCAGGGCACCCCTCCAGCATGGGGTCCTCCACATGCTGCAGGGTGGGTACCTGCTCCAGCATGGTCCTTCATGCACCGCAGGGGAACAGCCTGCTTTATCATTGTCTACTCAGCTGACTGCAGGGGACTCTTTACTCCAGCACCAGGAGCACCTCCTGCCACTCCTTCCTCATTAACTTTGGTATCTGCAGGACTGTTCCTCTCACATTTTTTTCCCTCTTCATTCTCACAGCTGTTGCACAGTTTTTTTCACCCTTTCTTCAACACATTATCACAAAGGAGCCACCAATATTGCTAACAGGCTCAGCTTTGGGCAGCAGCAAGTGTGTCTTGGAGCCAACTGGAACTAGCTTTGTCTGACATGGGGGAAGCTCCTGGTCTCTTCTCACAGAAGCCAAGAAGCCAGCCCTGCAGCCCCCCTTATACCAAAACCTGCCCACGCAAACCCAATACATTTACCTTTTCATGACATCAGTGAAACTCCACATCTTTCTACCTTTAGGATACTTACATTCACTCTGCTGGACTAAAAAGGATCCCTAGTTGTTTTCGTTCCCCTCTGCCTTTGATGCACAGACAGGCCGTATTGCTACTGCTGGATAATTCACAGTCTGAAGGACTGTCTCCTTCATTTCCTGCATCCCCTGCCAGGGATATCAAAGTCCCAGCAGAGAATAAAATGGAGAAATGCAGCCAATTGCAAAATGTGCTCATCAGTTGTTAAACTTTAAGTGCTAATATCTGACACAAGAAAATGGAGGACTGTGTAGTGTGATCTCAGGCATTTTGTACTGGCACATGAAGAATGCAGCAACGCTGATGTTTAAGGAGAAGTCCCCAAGCAGCACTGTTGATCATTTAATGAAAAGTTCTGCTCAGAATTTAATTGCCTTTGAAAGAAAAATAGGTGAACACTATACTGATTTTTAAAGAGAGGAAAAGAAAGTAGAGATTGCACAGTCCAACAATAAGCATCAATCATGCTCACGCTGCAGCTACAGCATTCTGTACACCCAGTTTTTGAAAGGATACGGCAGAGACAGGAAACAAGATGAATAGGAGCCTGATGTGGTTTCTGTATGAAAGGAACCAAAGAGAATGGGACAGTTTAGCACAGAAAGGAGATGAGTAGGAATAGGCAAACTGCTGTACTTAGAGTAGTATGTAATAAAGAAAGAAAATGAGATGCTCATAGTTATCATAGAGTACATTGAATTATTCTGAAAGGCTGGTAAAAGGAAATACCTTCTACGTACCCTGCAATTAGTCTCGTTGTATCAAGATAATATCAATGCAAATCCGAAAGAGGAATGATGCTTCAGAGTGCAGCTCCTGATCTGAATTTTATAGCTAGAATGAACTTGAATGTATCTGCTAAAAAGTATTAAGACTTCTCAGAGAGATAGATAATATATTTTGCAGAAACAAGTGTACACAAATGACATCTGACGTTCACGTTTATCTGCTTTCTGCACTATACACAAAGGCCATAGTTCCCATTTGACATGACATCACTTATCAATGAAGTCCAAAGAGAGAATGCTATTTCGAAGGAAACCTTTGGCCTTGACAGTGGCAGTGGCTGCAGAGGCAGCTGTAAATGGTTAAGGGCTTATTTTCCTAAGGAAGTCCTTAGGAGTAGAAGCTGTTCTTTAAATTTGTAATTTATTTCATCCAAAATGATATAGAAGGGTCAGCAAAGCCTAAATATCAGTGCCTATGCAAGCCCTGATAAGTAGCAGGCAGCATCGTGCAGTGCAGTGTGAACAGTGGCACCCTTGTGCTCATTACATGCTACTGATCACTCATTAGGATCACCCCAGAACTCACGTCAACAAAAATTTCCACCTTGGTAAACAGAAGGCCAGTCCCCCTTCCTTGGGTGATCTTTCACCCCAGTGTTAGCATGTCAGCAGGACTGCACAAGAACATCTTTCTACCAGAGTAAATCGTGGAAGATGCTGTGTAATCAACAGTGATTTGGATTAGCGATAGCTACACTGGGGCAAAACCAAACCCCCATGGCAAACAAGCACCTGCTGAGATCTATGAGGCATTTAAAGTGGGCCAGGATGTTTCATTGGTGAGGCAGGTCAATCAACATGTAATTTATTTTAATTAGCGCTCTGTTAAACTCTTCCCATGCAGCCAGCTGTTAGCTCCACTGCCAGCAGGTGAGTTTCATAAGGAAAAGAATATGTACAGGATACTTTCCTGCAACATGAAAACTTGAAAGTAAATTATTTCTAAGCTGGTCCTTAGATGTAGAAACTATCACCAGTTGTTCATTAGTATGAAGGGCAAATAATCCAGCATCGATGGCAGCTGGATTTTTAAGGTAGGTTTTGATCCTTGGGGGGCTAATGATCATTAAATAATGACGTATAAACCCAAACCACATTGTGCTGGATAATTTTTCTGCAACCAGACAGTTACATCCACATAACACAGTGATGTGATTATTGATTACATTACAGCCTAAGTCACGGCTATTTAATTAATTTCTGTTGAAGTCTACTGGGTAATTTGCTGAGGAATGCTCTGCAGGAAGCACTGTGGCAGCTGCTGTATGTTGACTTCAGGACTGTTGACTTCAGGACTGTTGACTTCAGGACTGTTGACTCTGATAGTGACCAGCAGCTCTTTCCCAGGAGACTGAGACGATGCTAGGAAACATAGGATCACTGCAGGACTTCAAGAGACATCTCATGTCTTGGTGCAGGCTGGGTAATATTTACTTATGGGCCAAATCAAGTTGAAAATCTACTGTTGAGGTAGCTCTGGTTTCAGCACTCATCTTCTGCCTGAAGTAGTTCCTTCTGGCCTCATATTCTCTGATTCTCTCCTTCTTCCTAGTTTTGATCATCTCACATGCTTTCCTCACTTTCTGTTCCCACTACACTCGAACTGCTATTCCATATAGCACTTCGTTATATACTTTCCTATATTACAGGTGAGAAAGTGATGCCCTAAAGTGAAGGTGTCTAAGCATGTGCATGTACCTCAGCCCTATTGATCACAACAAGATTTCTAAACTGAATTCATCTAAAAATTCATGCAAGGTTTTAGAGCTGCAGCTATCAGTGCCAAAACCCCACAATTAGATCAGCCAGTCATCTCTTAGCTCCTGTCTCAAACTGTTTTGGAGTTTTCTATACAGAAGTGTCTACATCTTGAGTTTTAATTTCATTAAAAGCCTTGAAGGGCTGCCCTCGAGCACTTTACTCTTGACAGAGCTGAGCAGGTTGGCACCAGTTTCATGCATCATCCTGGCTGTTGCTCATGGACTAGACACATCTGCACACCTCTCCTCTTTGCATGACTCAACACAAGAAGCACTTTAAGTGCTAGCCAGCAAGCTGGACACTACATAAAGGCCACTTAGAGAGCAGCATGGGGTGGTGAGGGCACTGTTCTCTGTGCTGCTTTTTTCAAGGTGTTTGCTGTCCGGGGGGAGACAGAGGAATAATCCCTTCCTCTGCCAGAGGAAACCTGGAAGCATCCTTGAGACATCCAGGTGATGGCACAGGGAAAGGGAAGAGGAGCTCTCATTACCTCCCGGGGAAGCAGTCCCACTTGGTGTGGAGTTATTATGTATGAAACAGGTCTCAGAGAGAGAGAGGAAATCCTAGTCTTAAGGAGTGTACCTAAAGGAGGGATGGCCCTGAATTCATGTCTTTCTTACAGCAAACACCTCACTAGTTGGGTTTATACAAAGGTGCGTCCAGTACAAAAGGGAAGGTCCACAGCAGGATGGCAAGGGACCAGATGTACACGCTCCCATGCACAGAGCACCACACTGAGTGGTAAAAATCACCATTCAAATCATCTCATGCAGCCAAGGAAATGGTACAGAGATCACTCCCAGAGACACAAGCAGGATACCATCTGTGCTGCACAAGAGGGATCAGATTCTCACTGGTCTTCAGAGAGGCTCTAGAGCTCCATTGCAGGGGATTTGGGCTTGTAAGTGGATGTAAAAATTCCTCGTAGAATGAATTAGTGTCTACATCCTGGACACTGCCCTGGCATCTCTTGATCAGACGCCAACCCAGGGCTGCAGACATAGGACAGGGGGTGCTAAGGAAAAGCATGATGTCAGAGTGTGAGTGCTTCTGTGCTCTCCCAGCAGGAGCTTGGCTGCTTTGGACCTTCATTGGCAGATATTTGGGTGCTACAAAGAGCTACTACAACAGGTTCTGTAGATCTGTATCTGGGCCGAGAGCTGTGTACCTGGATCTGGAGCAGCTTCCCATGTCCTGGACACGTAAAGTCTGTGGAGGAGCTGGGGTTTGTCCTGAGACTGAAGCTGGAAATGGCTGAACCACTTTTCTTCCTCCTCAAGTCATTGGAGACAAGAGAAAAATGAGTTTCAGACTTGTCATTTAGTGCTCAGGCAACCCCCGAGTTGTCATAGATTTAATTTAAGTACACACCAATAGTCCACAGACTAAATTGCATGAAATATCTAGGGCTAGCAAGGAAAGGCAGCCTGCATTTTTTCACAGTTTTATACATGAGGAAAATACAAAATTCCACTGAAAAAAACCCAAACAACACATTTTTTTAAAGCTTTTCCCTTTCTTTAGAAGCAAAAAAATTTGTTCATTTTCAGTTGCCAAGTTCATCTTCTTGTTTTTTAATGCCACCCAGTAATGGATTTTGCAGGCTTCATCCCAGGCATGCAATAATTACTCTGAGGATGAAGGATTTACAGCCAGGGCATTTAATCAGGAACTTTTCACATACACTCATTTTCAAATACATAAATAAATAATCTCAGAAACAGCTAAAGTCAGTATTAATAGCTGAATTAAACTTGCATATTTCTGAAGTTCACAGTCCTATTACCTGAGGAGAGAGTAAGAGAGTGTGAAACATTATAAAGTAGCAGAGAAATACTGGATTGTTTGAAAAAGCTGCCTTTCCCCTTCTGGTACCAGCACTTGCTATGACAGTGCCCAGCAGAACTTGGTTTTGAGAAGAATGGCATTAAAATGTTATTGCTACAAAGGTGACCAGCCTGATACATGGACCCATGTTGTGGATTTTTTTCCCTCGACGTGAAAGAGAAGAGAATCTCTTAACTGAACCAAGCTGAAGTGAAGACGCCATGGGCCATGGTCCAGACCAGCTTGGAAGAAAGGATGAGGTTGAAAACCGTGTTGTGTGAGATCCATTTTGCCGCCTTTTCTATTCACTTATCACCACCTACACAATGGCTAGTTAAATCTCCATGGGGATAACCACCACATAGATATTTTCCTGGCAGCTGAAGTGAAACTTTATTGATTTGACAGCATCTCAGATAAATCAAATACAGTTCTAGAATGCAAGATTTCCCTGAAAAAAAACACAGTTTGAAAGGAACTCATACAAGTCCATCAACAGCAACGGATACAGCTGAATCCGCAGAGGCAATGTATAAAGAGGTAAAAAGCTTTTTTAGGGGGTCAGAAGATGGATGTAAGAAACATGTGACAAATGTAGATTTCAAAATGCCTCTAAATGTGATTGTGCATGGAAGTTGGCTGAAATAGTGAATGGGACCAGATCTGAAAATTTTAAGTTTTATTTCAGCAAGAAGCATTTGCTATTTTGTTCAAAAGGACGAAGGGGAATGGCACAAGAGTCCCTACAGAAATTTGGAAGAAAGTCTGAAAATAAGTCCTGGTGGTGTCAATATAGACTTTTGTAAGTTTTGTATGAGACAGTGCCAGGCCCAGAAAGGAAGACACCAGCACAATGGAATGGAGAAGATAGACAGCTCCTACCTGGAAGAGCTTACACTGACCAAGTGGGTTTTGACTCATTTTTCTTTGCCATTTGGATTGATGATGTCTATAAATGTATAAAACAGCTCCACTGTTACTACAATTATAGTAGTATCATAATATACTATTTGATGTACAACTCTCACTTCACTACTGCTCTGAGAAACGATGGTGAGGTGAAGCAAGCTGAGTCTCTCACAGACAGTTTCCTTCCTGGAGCAGGAGGTGTGTGACTGGAAGCCAGAATCAGCTCCCAGAGCAGACAGTTTAAACAGGCTTTGTGTATGGAAATAAATAGCAGGTTTAGAAATCTGGGAGTGGATCAGATGTCTTCCTTCATCTGCTTTAGCCCACATTTTTATCAGACACTACTGTCTGAAAAGCTCATTCAGAAGCTCATCAAGAGCAATCTTCCAGTCTGGTGTTTCTTTAACACATCAGTGTTAAAGGGCTGATCCAGAATCTAGTTTTGTTAAAGTCCTTCTTTGTGTTTAACTCCCTCCCAGCTTTCCTTTTCTGAGCATAAGCAAGGCAAAATCTTCTAGTCCTCTCTATTGTAAACAGCTCCCGCACTCCTCATGCCATCATAACATCCCTTCACAGCATGTTTTCTAGGTTAAGTTCATCCTTCTTGACCTGGGATGACCCAAACTGCATGCAAAATTCCAGTTTAAAACCATTCCTCTATTTATAAACACTTATAAATAACAGTTTACCTAAATAACTATATGACTGGGAACATATGATACAGCCCCACCCCACGAAGGCTTCCAAGCCACCTCTTGCATTAAAACCACACCAAATATATGGCAAAATCATCGGTGAATTATAATGCCCTCATTTCTCAGCCTCTGGGTTTGCATTTTGGTTAAGCTAATTTGTCATCAAAAAGGGGATATGAGGGTTCATTTTCTGAGAATAAATTTATCTGTTGACAATTCTAAACTCTTGTTTACACTCCCTTGATCTCTTTTTAATTTCATATGTGAACAAATGAGTGCTCATGCTGGCCTTCTGAAATGATAAGGTAGGGTTTAATGTCATTGTATGTATTGGGCCGTGTGTTTGTTCAACAGGTGTGATGAAGGTGGAAAACTATTCATTATGTCCATATTTTTCAGGATAATGTTAATTAGCCTTCATGGCAAATTAAGACCTTTCCTGCTTTCAGTAATCCCACACTGACACCATCTCAAATGTAGTAATAAATTATAACTGATAAAAGAAACACCAGCCATCTAGTGGGTGGTCTCTAAGCAGGGAACCAGAAGATAAACTATTCCTAGTTTGCTTGCTTGCCTCCAATATGAATAATGATTCTTTTACCTTCCAGTTGGTTTTGTGTATGTATGTGCATTTTCTTCTTGCCTTGCCTCCTTGGATTTTAAGGTGATTTGGGCATAGCAAACTACATTAGCAAGTAATTTGGCACAATAGGTATGTAACTGTAGAGGTGTTTCAGAACTGGGAACCCAAGAGCCACACTACTCATCTCTCATTTTATGTGTCACATATTATTCTATTAATTTTGTTCTAGTCTGGCACCCAGATTCATTAGCAGCCAGAGCACCTACATTTCTGGTTCAGTTTCATTCAAAAGCAATACAGTTTTCTTTCTCCAAAACCATTCCTTGATGCAAAACAGACTGTGGTAAGTAGAGGAGGTCAGGAGACTTGCTTGAAAACCATACTCATGCTCTGAGCTTTTTATAGTGTGTACCCATATGCTTTTTCATTGTATTATATATTGTAAATGATCTCAGGCTGGAGCCCAGAAAGACAGAGCAAATAGCAATACATGAACAGAAGAGAGATAGAATAAAGATATGGTCCATATAGTAAAAACATATAGTTGCACAAAGCCAACCTTATTAAACAGAATATGTCCATTTGGGAATGTTTGCAATCTTGATAGAAAATACTGGCATTTCTGAAATTACAGCTTTCTGAGTTCTCTATTTTGTGATACTTAATTTGCTCTCCTTTTCTGGGACACAAACTCAAGTGTTAAAATACTAGGATCTGGCATAAGCCACAGTTTCTCCTTTTTATTCAGTAACAAGTCCCTGTTTTCTAAAAATATACAGACTGGACATTTTTAACATTTTCTACCAAACATTTTGTTATTTTAGATTGTAGGTTTTTATGAGTAAATAATTTTGGGCACAGTAGGCCAAAAATTGGCATTTGCATCTTGCAACTCCAAAAGCAGGCCTGTAATTCAGAAGACAACGGCAAAAACTAGATCAGAAACAAGATCTTCAGAGGTCTCTTGTCCAGCACCAAAGCCATCCTGACTACCAATGCAGAACTTGATCACTGGGAATCAAAGATCTCAGTGATGCAAGTTGCATCTCCTTCCTCCTTCTTCAAAACTTGTTGAAATTTTGGAGTGAAGTAGGAGAAAGTTGTTCTGAAGAGTAGCTTATTCCACAGAATTAACTTAATTCACTTAAAATCCTTTGCTTTCCTTGAATTTGTTCACCTAAATGGTAACTTGTGAATCTATCTGATTAAGATTGCCATTAGGTGTCGAATGCTTCTTGACAGCCACTGTCTCACAGGGTAAAGTCTGTACATAGTAAATGGAGGCTTAGCAATTGCATATCATTCTCTACCCTGGAGAACCAAAAAATGATGATTCCTGATGCACACAGATGGCTTTTTATCTTCAGGGAAATACCAAGCAACTCTCTTTGCACCAGCCTCTGATGCTGTTAATGTTCATAATTACTATATGTTTTCATAACAGCATATTAAGTTTTTCTCTTCTTTATGAGTGCTTTCATTAGCCTTTGTTTATTTCCTAAAAAGAACCCAAGTTCGTTTTAGTTTGCTGCCACATTTTCTTAACTTTTCTTCACACTTGTAATTACTAATGAGTTAGTTACTTTATTTTAAGCTAAGCCTTAACAGGCTTAAGCCAAGGCCTCTTGAAGTCTAAGGACTGTTTAAGCAGGTCCTGCACTTGGGGAGATTTAGACTGGATATTAGGAAAAATTTCTTCACCAAAAGGGCTGTCAAGCACTGGAACAGGCTGTCCAGGGAAGTGGTGGGGTTGCCAACAATGTTTACAAGACGTGTAGATGTGGAGCTTAGGGACACAAATTAGTGGTGGACTTCGCAGTGCTAGGATAACAATTGGGCTCAGTGATCTGAAAGGTCTTTTCCAGCCTAAACAATTTTATGATTCTATGATTCTAAGTGTCTTCTGAATGGTACCTCATCCCTGCAAACAAGAGGGGCCAGAGATCTGCAGGTTGTAAGTTAGGTGTATTGCTTGCCAGAGTCAGGCACGCAGCAGCAGATAAAAGGTCCTGTATAATCAAGGATGGGCAATGGATGTCCAAAGATGATATCTGCACAAAAGGTTACTTGTTCTCAGAATAACTAGAGAACTGTTGGTATCTAGACTAATTTGTCTATGAAAAGAATATTAAAGAGTGAAAATAATCTCTCTCTTCTGAGGTATCTAGATGGAAAATGGATTTAGCTCATTGTCTTTGCACCATCAAGACTTCTCCAGCGGTAAATCAGCACACTAGGCACACATCTTTTGAAAGCCTCAAGAGTAATGCAAACCCAGGAGCTTACATATGAAAGCAGCGGGAACATTCAGAAAGACAATGTTTCAGCCTATCAGTCTTGATAAAGGCCCAGATGGGTAAAAATGTCAGTTTTATGTGTGTTCCAGCCACTCTCAATCAATCTACTTCTGTATGTAGGTTACTGAGTGTGTCTTCCCCAAAGCCTTGAAGGCTTTAAATCTTGTGCCTGGAGTGATGCCATTATTTTCATGATAAAATTGATCCAGGCAGATATCAACTTTCATTTTCATGGTACCAGACTGGTGGGATTGTACTTTTCAGCTCAATAGTTCTAGAAATTCACATTGCAGTGGTGATTTATTAAATTGATTCTCCTTTGCTTTATATATCACTAGCGCTGCACAGGAGAGTGGGGGTTTTGCCCTTTCTGCCCACAATCGGTATGATGCAACTGAATTGCTCAAAACCGGGAGAATTTAATAATCTTTCCACAAGGTCTTATACTGAGTGCAATTAGTGTATTATAATTCAACCTTTTAATTGTTAAATGCATTGAAAAGGATTCAATGATGACAGGAGAAAAATAATATTTTAAGGCCTGATGTGTAGAATGCCTTTCGTGCTTTCTTGTCCTTTCCTACATCTAGCTCTGCCCCTTTGTTTCTTCTTGGAACTTCTATCTCCACTCCTATAGTTTCTACTGCTATCACATACTGTATTACTCATCTCATAAGTGCTTTTTTGTCCCATTCCTATCTTTTCCCACTTCTCTCAAAACAATCCCTATGAACTCCCACCTCTTGTTCATACTGAGCAGTCTTTGGCAAGTTGTCCTGACCTTGGTCTCTTTACCACCAGTACCTTGCCAAATCATTGTACAGTAGCATGGCTCTGGGCATTACAAAAGTGAACTACAGGAGCAAATCACTAAATATCTTTACTTGCACACAAGAAAATGGAAGCAAATTTGCAAGCAGGTAACAACCTCTGTTCAAGGGAGCAGACACACGGTGCTGTCCAGTTAGGTAGAGGGTTTTATAGTGTGAGGGCTCCTTAGCGCTCAAGCAGCATGCTGGGTTGGGAAAGGAAGAAAACTGCTCTCAACATTATCACACATCTCAAAACCTCTGGGGATTTTCAGGCCACTGGCCAGTTTTGCTTTATATCCTTCTTCTTGTTAGTCATTGAAATAACCTTTTCTGTGACATACTCTGAACTTGAGGAATTTACCCACAGATTTAAACCTTCACTGATCTGTAGGGAGTTGCTCAGTGAGTGGTGTCTGTCACCTGCAATTCCATTCTAATTTACAGAGATTCCTTTTCAGGAAATAACTGCAAAATTAAATACATTTTAAGGTTTCAACACTTTTCTTGAGGATTTTATTAGCACAAATACATACCTCCATATTTATATGCTAGTGTCATAGCATCTCCATGCCTAAAATTAATATGTTTGTTCCAGGGAGAATAGCATTCTCCTTAAATCCCTGAGGCATAGAAAACATTTCCAGGGGATGCCTTTTGGTTTCTGTAGGACCCTGCTGCTTCCATCTCTATCAGTGACACTTCTCCTGAGAATTTGCTTCTACAGAAACACAGGTGTTAATTCTCAGCAACTCTGCATGTCCAACCTGCTGTGAAAATTACAGAAACTCAGAGCTGTTCTAATTTATTCTGTGCTTACCACTGCCTCTGAGGGAGCAGCTCTCCAGCATTGTCCCATTTCTTCCCCCTGTTTCAGTCTCTCTTGTCTCTTGGACTTTACAAGGGACATAGAAATCATAATGCTTGCATCTACCAAAAGTGGGCAGTCACTGAGTGCAACAGCTACATCCTACTGTGAAGATCCACTGCCACTAAAGCCCCTTAACCTAAGAAAGTTAATACAAATGTTCCCTAAAGTATTGGAGTCTCAAGTCCATTTACTTAACAGAAATAATTGTTCAAGCAGCTTGTGGAAGTGGGAGCAAATGTTGAGGTTAAATTCTAAAAAGGTAAGATGAAAAATTTCTTTCCTTCCTGACCAATGTTTTAGCTATTCATCAGCCCATTTACGCTTACCTGAAATAGGGAGGAAGATCAGACTGTTATATACGTTGCCCATTTCACTAGACTTGCGCCGAGTTCCATAGCTAAACTCCCCCAGCCTAAGTCCATAACTTACAAAACACTGGAACATCAAAACAAATCCAGCTTTTCTTCCCAGGACCACAAGATGCCTTAAAGTCTAGATACAAACCCAAACTGCCCCAGAGTTCTGAGAAGCTCAAATGTGACCACATTATTGATTAAAAGGGGACTGTTTTCTCATGTAACTCCCTAAGCAGTAGGTGATATCTAACACACAGAATAATTTTACTTGGAAGCTATCACATCAGGGTTGAGATAAGCATAACTTCTCATACTTGAAGCAATTCCATTGATACCTGATGCTTTCCAGGCCATTATGAATTACTACTCTATGTCAATGGCTTCAACACCCCACACCCTTCCCACCCTTTAGCCTCTCGAACTTCCTGTCACTTCGAAGCTATTAGACTTCTTTCTCCCAGGCCTTTCTTTCATCCTAGTTTTCTTTGGAATTATTTCTCCTTTCCTTTTTCTTGTCTTTCTAAACCTATTAAAAAAGAAATTGAACTAACATGACATTTATTACTGTTGTGACATGTATCTTCAATGTGGAGCACATCTCTTCCAAATACTGTCTCTGGACAGTTTTTATAGATTTATGGCACAGACTATATTCAGCTGAATATAGTTGCGCAGTATAACACAACAAGGGCTGATTTTTCCATTGATCCTTATGAAATATGGACATTTATTACTTATGATTAACAATATTAAAATTTCTAAACAATATTAACATTTCTAGAGCATCCCTTCTCACTAAGCTCTTGATCCAAAGATCACTGAAGCTGAAGGAAGCAATGCTGGTGAGAATGGTCCTTCCATTAGATCTGTGCACTGTGGTTGATATAGCCCAAAATGAGAACTCAACACTTGGGAAGTCAGTGTGCACTAAATCAAATCTTTGGAGGATGATTCATCACTATATTGGCTCTGCTCAGTGACATTTAATAATAGTGTTACGGATTTCCCAAAGTAGCCTTTTATATCTGCATAAAAATGTAAAGAAGCAAATACTGAATCAGCTTGTTACATAATGAAGAGGGTAGAAATGTGCAGGTTTTACCACTGTGATTTTTTTATCTCCTTTCAATTTAACATTCAGAGTTGGTGCTTTTGAAATAGAAAGCAGTTTTCTTAAGGGATAACAACACTGCAGGGCTTGGAATTACACAACTGAATAAGAATATTGAGGAGGCTGCATATATCTCCCAGTCAAACACTTCCAAGTAACCATCATTGGTAACTGAACATAGTCCCCCAGCCCATCTTGATGTGCATATGGTTTTCAGAAAATACTGGCTCATGCAGCACTGTTGCAATAAAAATATTTATTTATAGACTTTTAATAGTTTCTCTACCACAGTTGCAAATTCTGACTTCATTCTCATTCCCCACTAGGGCACTATTTGTGCTTATGGAGAAAGTACAGAAATACAAAGGAAAACAACCCATTAGAAACAAAATATCTATTTGATTTCATCACTTGCTATGTGGCTTTCCAAAGGAGGATGTAAAGCACCAAAACACAACTGTCCAGTTTATCCTGCAAGTTCTGGGCTTTCAGATGGGCTGATAGGTGCTAACTTCTCCCAAGACCATGACCTGCTGCTGGAAGAGAAGTGGTATTGAGAACCCCGAGGTCAGCTCTAGCAAGAGATGGAGCTTATTTGGCATTCTGTGGGGTTTTTGTTGCCGGTTGTGAACAGGAGGTCTCTGCCTGATCAAGCACTGAGAAAAGAGACCTGGAAAGGGCTGTCAGTTCTTTGTATAAGAGAGGGCCCAAAAGTAAGATTTAAAAGAAAAAAAATGCCAATACAGGAGAAAAATATGAAGCATATGGGGAAAAAATGTTTTTTGATGATGGAGTCACAAGAGCTCCACACTTTAGAATATCATTAAAACCAAAATCCACAGTGAGGCACAGCATAACTAGTTAATGTGAGATCGACTAGATAATTGTAAATGTAGCCATGACTGTAAATAAATATTAGGAGTCTAGAAAACTAAGATGGACAAGCCTGATTTAAAATTAAAGCATCCCTATATTCACACTTACAGTTTAAGAGTCTGAAGATGATCAGTGAGACATTGTAATACTATGATACAAAGGAGACTTGGTCAGCAAGCTGATTTCATTTTTTAGAATACTGGGGAATATAAGATTAAATTATCATTTTAGAAATAACTTGGAATGTGGCTTGGAATTCCATGCACAAATTACAGGTGCAGAGTTCTAGTCTTCTACTACGTGCTAAGGAAGGGAGATTAACAAATCTGTGAAGGCATACAATGACCAGATGCTCCCACATAAACATATTACATCTCTGAGTCAGTTGTAACACAAGGGCTAATTTTCAGACATGGGAAACAACTCCTTGGAGCAGCAAGTCTGAGCATTTGCAAGAAGAGTAAATTGTAGTTTTGCTTGGTTCTAAGGAGGACTTAAAAAAGGGTTCAAGATGCAAGCGAGACCCTGTCATAGTGACTATAAAGCATTCAAATTCAGTGTCTTTTCCTTTCACAGGGTGTATTTTTAAAAAATAACACTACGTAACATTTGATTTTTAAAAGTAGAGCTACATAAAGATGACGAACTCGTTTTAAACAAAATGAAGACAGTTGCTAAAATAGATAAAATGCTTTTTGCTGTTTTGGAGGCTGTCTAAAGACTCCACATCAGAAGCTCTGGTTAAAGATACATTATTCCAAAAGATCAAAACACGTCAGTATGGATAAGTGTTAGAATAAAGATCCTGTTATGAGTAAAAAGACATTTTGTCTAAATAGGGAAATTCATGCATAGGTGAGGAAGTAGACAAGAATATGAACTTCAAAATATAAAATATGCATATGTAGATATGCATGTTAAAATATAAAATAAACTAATGCAAGACAAGAAAGTCTGAGGAGCATCTACCTCCATAGAAAGCAGAAAGCCTACAAGAAACTTTGTGGAACTGAAAATCAACAAAGACAAGCACATTGCAAAAAGCTAACCAACTCATTTGTATTAGCATGCACATCAGAAGCCAGAAAGTTTTCACACCAAAGTAACCCTACATGGGTAATGAGCTTGAATGATGTGTTCCAAAAAAGAGTGTCAGTGAAGATGTTTCAGAGAAAACTAGTAATTCAAACGGTAATGTAGCAGGGTGGAGGTAGGATGGGTTTTTTTTCACCCAAAATATCTAAAAGAACCAAGAAAGCCTTGCAGTGGCTGTTTTGGGAACTATAGACCAGTAAACATGGCTTCTGCGCCGGAAAGTGCTTAAAGCTATAATAATGAGTGGAATTGGCAGACACAGGAATAAATAAATTTGGGGAAAAGTCAACATCTATTAGTCCTCTTGAATCTATTTTGGAGAAGTCAGTGAGTGCACTGGTAAGTGGCATTCAGTTCACTTAGCAGGGTTTATTGGTGGCTACAAAGCATGATGAAACTTCCAGCTCACAAACCCACTAGGCTTTCAGTTGACAGAAGATGGATGTCATTTCTGGCTTTATAAGGCAGCACATGATGATTTCCCAGGACTCTCAGTGATATCCCTGATTCTACTCCACCAAAGCAAATGCGAGTCTTGTTAAGAGCAGGATGAGGCTGGAAGCTTTAAGTTTTTTCTGTTTTGGCTGTGTGTTTGCAGTGGCATATTTTCCCTCCCCTTGTAGTGCTTCCATATGCACTTTATTTATTATCTTTCTTGTCTTCATTTTAATGAGCTATTTTTATTTGAATTCTATTTCTCAGTTGCTTATCACCCCAAGTGCCTCTGCAGGAGAGTGGGGCATACTGTGCCCTTTATAAGTTAAGTATTAATTACATGATTACTTATTATTATGTTCAGTTCCCTGGAAGATTTTAGACAAAGACAGTTAAAATGCATATATTCTCTAAGGTACATCTGTACAGTGATTATGGACTTCACGCTTATACAAAGCTATTGATTTCTCTCATGTACTCTAGTCTACAATACCATGTTCTGTTCCAAATAGACACTATTTTAATACATTCCTCTTTATGATCAAGTATTGTATAAAATTTTATGGAAAGGAAAAAAAGAAATCTGCACAACTTCTCATGCATAGAGAGAAACTTGTTTCCTGAGGAAAAAAAACTGTTCCCTTGGGAGGCAGGAAAATTGTCCTTAACCTTTGTTTTCATTACTTGTTCTATATTGCCATTTTGCTTCCATGCAATGCAATGGTGACATTAACGAACCTTGCAGGCAGCAAAAGGATTTGCACTGGTAGGTGAACTCTCAAGAAACCTTGCAGGTATTTTTAAGTAAGGTCTGCTGTGGCTGTGGTTGACAACAGCAGCCTTGGGCTGTGGGGAATTTACACTCTGTAATTTATTTCAGAGGCTTTTGTAAACCCTTTTGGATTTTTGTGCCTCCCTGAAGCACAAGAGCTGAAGAGCAGCACTTGCATGTTGGAGGGTGAGTACAGCCCTCCCTGGGCTTGGGGACACCCTGTGCTTGCCCCACCACTGGCAGTTCACAGCATTCAAAGGCAGGAAACTCCTTCTGAATACTTTCTCCCATTCAGTAAAGCTATGAAGGTGGATGCTTATGAAAACCCCAAAAGACAGAGGTTAAGTGAGGGCCATGGAAATCCAGGGTGACAGAAGGGCACAGACAGCATGGCCTGAAGACTGTTCTTCATGGGGCTTCTCTGAGAGCGGTCCTCCAACGTGGCAACTCAGACTCTTAGGGACCACAGGCACAGAAAATGAGGCTCCCTGCACTAGGGAGGGATTGTTCTGCATCCTTCTTAGCTCTACTTAAGCACTGTTCTGTTGCTCTTCCTCCTCCTGGCCATCCCATGATGGTGGTGAAGGGGAAAGATATTAGTTAAAAAGATCAATTTGAGAGAGCAATTCATTCTCAGCAGTACCCGAAGTTTATCTAATCCTATCAAACCTCATTGCTACTGTCATAACATACATTCATCAGCCATAATCAAAGCAATATGAAAGCACACAACATCCCCTCCCTGGGGAGATGGATGCTCTGATTTGTAGATTAGAAATACTTTTTTAAAAGCCAAAGATTGTCATCAATTCCTCTAAATATGATCTTGCATGACAACACGCAAGTAGAGAACTGTCTGCTCCTCATGCGAGAGTATGGATGCCATTAGCCTCACAGACAATTAACCCTCTGCCCTAGAAGGAGAAATTTATCTATATATGTCTGTCCTTTAAACCATTTGACACTGGTAAGCTTAGCTAAACCGCCTCGTCAACTGCAGCCTGTGTACAATTCTTGTAGGCATCTTAGAAGCCATATTAAAACTTCATGCTGCCTCTCCTGCAGTCCATGGCTGTGGGTGACAACAAGGTCATGGTCAAGCATATTGTGGTGAACATTTGTACTGTCATTTTTGTTGGGTTTTTTTTAAAGATATTGTACAACCGTTGATTGTGCAGTAACAACATTTGATTAAATCACTCATTTTATTGCAAATCATGTAACTAAGCATCTTCAGTTATTTACATATGTTTACATGAAAAATAATAGGCTATATTATTCTGCATGTAAAATAATAACTATAATGTGGAAAGGCAGTACTGTCTGTCTGAGTTGTCCTAGTGGCCCAGTGGTCAG
The DNA here is from genome assembly GCA_026283785.1 of Coracopsis vasa. Classification (NCBI taxonomy): domain Eukaryota; kingdom Metazoa; phylum Chordata; class Aves; order Psittaciformes; family Psittacidae; genus Coracopsis; species Coracopsis vasa. Next base: position 113,401 of record JANHGB010061515.1, read on the forward strand.
TGCCTACCTCTTATCCACATTTTGTACATATTTACACCTTAAGACTATTTCTCTCTGGAATATCAGGCTGGGAAAAGTGTTTGCCTCTTCATGTGCCTGCACTCCCACTGAGACAAGTTAGAAGCAAGGGAGACAAGGCTGTCCTTTCATCCTAACAGCAGGGCTAACCACTGCCAGGCGTCAGCCGGTGCTGAAATGTGGTACAGCGGGTAAGAGCAACCCTCTGTGAAACGATGAACTAGCACAATCCAGCTGTCACCACTAAGTTTGAAGTCCCATTAGAGAGATGGAAAAACACTGCTATAGAGCAATCAAGTAAGTCGTACTTTTGGTACTCAGCAGACCAAGTAACCATCGCCTGGAGAAAACATCTTCAGCTGACCTATTTGTGCAACGGGAGCTGGAGTCCTGGTCTGGACTTGTGCAAGGAGCCTGAACAGAAACAAAACTTCTTCCTTCCAAGCAATTTTAACACATGAACATGAGCACTGCTGGAGGGGGATGCCTTCAGTCCACAGGTCACTCTGTCCAGCAGAGCCAGTGCAGGGAAGGAGGGGTGGCAGGAGACACTGAGCACAGGGGCTTAGGAGCTGAACCAGCTGCCCTTGCTTGCCTCCAGTGCCTAGATTTGAGGCATTCTCTCATTACATGTTCAGCAGTGACACATGATGCACCATCGCAAAACACACTGTGTGTGATCAACATGGTCGCTGGAGGCAGAAAGTTACAGGAAAGGAAAGGTGTCACAGGCATCACAACAAGGGAGCAGGGCCAACAGAGGACTATGTTGATGTGACAGCAGCAATACCTTCAGTGCCCTCCCCTGGGGCCAGAGAGATCATTCTCAGCTCCCAGAGCTCAACCCTGGTGGCACTAAGCCAGTCCAGACCTGCTCCAGCTCTGCCCCTCATGCTGGGTCAGTGTTCCACCTCGCTGCAGTGCTGCTCAGCAGCGTGGCCACATACCGGGTCATGCTACCACCTCAGCAGCACATGCAGGAATGGCCACGACCAATGGTAAGTAGTGGTTGTAAAGCAGGGATGTTCACGGGCTCAAACTTTAAGCTCTGTCCCTAAAATGAATTGGAAGCATCTGGCTGTTTTGCTGTTGGTGGGTAATGATGCAGCCCCGTCGCAAGCCCAGATGTGATTCTACATTCCTGCAGCTGTTCTGGTGGGAGTTTCAACACCCAAAACATCTGCTACTGGGAATCAGAGGCACGTTACTTACATGATCTTTTAGGGCTGTTATTTTTGTATGTTTGCAATTTTGGTTTTTTCCTTTCCTTTGGAAAATACATTCTATTTATGTAACATCATTTTCTATTTGTCCAGCAGTGACCACTCCCCCAGTAAGTGGGGATCCCCACGTAAACTTGTGCTACACATTTGCAGCATCAGGCATGAAGCGCAGCAGATTCAGGGTGTCACAAATGAGGTTTATGGGGGTTGACGCTGCAGAACTTTATGGTCTGTCATGTAAATATATATGTAGGGAGCTTCTAAAATTAATTCATTACTGTCTGCTGCACAAATAAGTGTTTGGACCATCTTAATAATACAGAAATGCCTATCAGTTAATTACATATTTAGACTGTGGGAGAAAAGGCTCTTTTGGCATCTAGTAGCTACTTACATCCATTACAAAAAATAAACCATACTGTGACTTTACAAAGACAGTAGGGGAAGATGAAAGTGTTCAGGGAAAAGTGAACTCTGAGGTGTGGGGACATGGTAAAGCCTTGTAATGCCCAGGCTGATCTACTGAATTTTGTAGGAAGGGGGAAAACACAGTCCGGCTGGGACCTTTAAATACCAGGAGTAATCCTGAAGTGAAAGTTCATGATTATGTTACTCAAACACATTAGAAACAGACTTTCTAATGGAAATGCTGACTTTGCACTGTAACACAAGGAGTCGATGTTATAATTTTTTATTTCCTGTTACCATAGACAGTTAATGCACTGAAAAGAAACAGAGGACTTGAAAAATTATACAAGAGTCCACGTTGTGCCATTTGTTACCATGCTGTTAATTACACTTTGGTTCTCACTGCATGACTTGGAGCAGGCTCAATAGCCCCTTGCATCTGGAAGCCATCCCCTGCCCTCCTGCTTCAGGCAGTTAATTCTACACCTTTAAGGTGCTGCAGAGGACAAATATTCTGTGTGCCGATCAACTGCTAACACCCATAAAACTGATAATCACTGACTTGGGTCCCCATGTTACTGTATGCAAGTGAGGTGCTGGGAGGCCATGGTGGTGGTTGCAGGGCTGGTGGAAGGGTCCATCCACAAGGGACTGTCAGGCAGCACCTCACGCAGGGATGAGTGGGAAAAGCCAGAATAGGTGATGTGAGAAGTTGGAGACACCAGGGACAAGGTGGTAGGGGTGGCAAGAGAATGGGGGAAAAAGTAAGGAATGAGATGATAGGAAAGGTAGGTCAGAAAAAGCAAGGCAGTCTGGAAAAACTGCTGCCCTCAGAAACATCATTTTATTTATGCATTGCATGGTAGAGCTGCCTGGAAAAATGCTGCTTCTGGACAGGGTAAGGGCCCCTGGGACAAACTGGGAAGCCCTGAATTATCCGCCTCAGCATAGGGAAGCAATGAGGTAATGGAACTGAAGGGAAAGGCAGGGGAGCGGAGGGAAAGGCACATCAAAGAGATCAAGCAGAAATATTATCTTCTTTTGCAGTAGGGGAGGAAGCCCCCATTTAACTTTTCCATGTTTTCTTTGGATCGTTTTCAGGCGAGGCACCCTGGGTTGCGTGCTATGTCTCAGGCAAAGAAACTCCAGCAAAGAAAGACCTGCTCCTCGCTTTGGAATCTCAGTCAGCAGTAATTTATATTGCTGTTCCTCCTTAATAAAATCCATCGTGCACTCCAAAAGAGTAACTAGGACACTTAGTTTTTATTCCACATGCATCTCATTTGTCTTCAGCAGGTTCTTCCATAATCTCATCATTATTGCAATCACCCTCTGAGGACAGCTGACTTGCATTAATCAGCTAGGCCTCTCATCCCTCACTAGATTCTTTACAGTTTTACTGTGCCCTTGGGCATCCTAACTTTACTTGAAAAATTAATAAACCTCCCCTCTCTTATCTTACCTTATTAATGTCTGTCTTTGTAACCCATTATCCCTGCATCTCTTCAGTGACCATTTGAGGATGTGGTTACCACCAAAGGATTGTGCCCTGGTGAGGCAGCACACGAGAGTGCCCTATATAATTAGAAAAAAAAAAAATAGGGGTGGGGGTAATGAGAGAAAGAAGGAAAAAAAACATAAAAACTTCCAAGTCCAACATTGTTTTTTGCAAGACAGAATAAAAATATGGGATTGCTAAGAACACAATGTGGACTATTAAGACTCATCAAATAGTTCCTTCTTGCCCTACTCCTCTTTTCATATAAGCAGCCCCTTGCTCTCTGCAGCCCCTCCATGCACACCCCAGCTCCCACCCATCTCTTCTCACCCCCCTTCCCTCTCATGCGCCCTGTTAAACCTGAGTCATTCGTTGTAGATGTTTAGAAATCCTGGTACATTAATCACTTGTGTTTGCACACACTTTATGTGGGTTGTTGGTCATGGTCTGTAGTTATACTGGCTGTCTCCCTTGCTTACTTAAAAGTACAATCCAATTGAAAATAAAGATTTTGCAGGTTTGCTCATTTCACACAGCGATAGCAGCTGGTAAGTGTCTTTTGCAATTCATCAGAGGCCTCCCAGACCACCTGCTCTTGGCATCCTGCAAACAGCTGGCTCTGTGTAAGTACCATAAGCTATTATCTTACTCAATAAATAATGAAATAAAGAAAGCAGGACAAAAGCACATCTTTGTAAATAGCATACATTCATGACTAGCCATCTCTTCTGCTCTGGAGAAGAAGAAAATCAAGTTAAAATCTTTTCCTGGATTTAGCAGTACCTTTTGACAGAAGATGGAGATAAATCAACACCCATACATAGGCTCGGTATGTTCTTTGTTTCTTCCTAAAACCTGCTCTATTTCTGAAAAGGCCATAGGGAGCTTTTATGAAACTTCCACTAATATCACCAGATGTCCCACTATTGAGAGGTGACTCTCGGTCTTTGAAAGACCGCCCCACTTAGAGTTTCTGAAATGAACTTGTGTCCTCTCTTTCTGGTCCCAAGAGTAGATACGAGGTCACTTCTCCTCCCCAGTGCTCTACTGCCTGTGAGGCTGCTGCCAGGTCTCCTCCGGATGCGGGGAAGAGCTGCCAGCTTGTCAGGCAGGAGATAGGCTGGAGCTGACATCAGAAGGGCCACGGGCTGTCAGAGCTGGAGCACAAAACACATCTCTGTGACTGGGAAAGAACTTCAGAGGTGAGAATGAAGAAGATGATGATGGGGGAAACAGTGCCAGAATTTCCTCTCTGAAGACAAATAAAAGTCTTATAGGAAAGTGCTGCATTTTGGGCACAAAGCCTGTATCTCATAAGGATTTTTATTTTTTAATCTATGAATTCTACGAGGTGTCTCTACCAGATTTCTTGTACTGCAAACAAAAGCAATAAATAAATGCAATCTGTTGCATGAATGATTTATATCAGTACAATTTAAATTTAAGGTCTGATTTATCTGATTTCTTTTAATGGCCTTCTCTTTTACGTTTGCCATAAACTGAGGATGCAAGAGATGGCAGTTGGAGATCTGACTGCCTAAGATAACTGGGAAGTTCAGTGTCTGCCACGGTTTGCAGACACAGAGCCACTCTTTTACTCACAGAGGAAAGCCTTCCTCAGCAGGCTGTCACATTCCCTTTAATGGCAGTCTTCTGTTAGTAAGGTATTAATCACTACAAGAAAGGATACCTGATCCCAGTGCCTGTTGTTGCAAGTGGGGACTGTGAGAAGAGTGTTTAAAAGTCAGTTCTTAACATCCTGTAAAAGAAGTATTTGTGATGGTTTTGAGAATGACTATTTTCTCCCTCCTGCCTTGCAACCACCATATGGGATTTTGCTACTGAAACTGCAGACCGAGGTGTCATTCTCTCTCCTTATATCAGATAGAGCAGCTGACTCCAAAAGTGGGGTGGAAGAGAAAGAGCCCTCATTTGATCCCACCTGTACTAGGAAGCACAGCTGAGCTGGCACTGGGATGTTTTAGTTTATTCCTGTCATAGATCAATGGTGAGTTAATACCTTTCTGACACAGCGTGTAGCCAGGAGGCAGGAAGGCAAGTATTCTGCCTTCGAGAGATGTCTCTGATGGGCCCCTTAAAATGCTGTGATTGACAGGGCCATGCCATGCACTTCTAATGAAGCATTTAAACACCCTGGTAAGTACAGCAAGTGTGCATGACATCCCTGCAAGTTTTTCTGTTTCATTTCAACCTTCCTGCCCTTTCCAGTCTCTCTCTCTTCTTGTTTCCAAGAGCAGTCAATTCCAGAGGCCAATTCACACATAAACATGAGATGCAAAAAGCCTGCCCAGCACTTTCTTTTCCACAGATGCAGGGGTCAAACAGCCACATGGAAAAGTCTTGGTGGTGTGAACAACATCAGTGGCTAGTTTCTGACAATGCTTTTCGGGACTGGCTTCCAAGCCTGCGACACCTCTTTGGGCATTACTATTCCAGCAGCAAGGTGGCCTGTTCAGGATGCTTACCCCAGCCTCTGTGGGCAGTGTCTCTCTGATTAAATGGGGTGAAGGAGCAATGGGCTTTGACAAGCGTCAAGCTGCTTCGATGAGTCATGTGAGATCTCAGGAGGAAAATAGCAGCAGGGGTGGCAGCACCTCTGTGGGTGTCAATAGGATCTGCAGAGGATGGAGAAACATCTAAATTGGCCTCAGATACTGATTGGTTTGTGAATCCTCTCCTGTGGCATTTTTATACCTTTGCCACTAAGGAGATTAATACTGTCCTACTGAACGTTATGTGTTTCGTCATTTCTTGTGCTTGCACTAAACTGGAGCCTGAAGCAAAAGCCCAGACTTAAATGTTCCTCCATTCTGCGTATCAGATATTCTTTATGCCATATATCTTGCAGCTTTTTCTCTTTTTGCCACTAAGCATTTTCTGAAACTTGTGGCTAGAAGCTATAGGTTTTATGATATTTTTAGTACAGTGCATGGTTGTTTAAAGTGCACCTTATAAAATTTCAGTCCTCAGCCAGCTCCCTATAAACTGGTTTTGTTTTACATCAACAGGCTTCAAACCTTCCTTGCCGTTCCCCACCCTCCCCTTTTAATAATGAGGCAATCTATAGCAACAATTTCTCTTGCATGTGGTGATGCAGCCTACTCAGAATTCAAGACAGGAGGCTTTTACTTTACTTTATTATTTCACCAAGACTAAAATCCTCCAGATACTATTTTCATTTTTAAGAGCAGCCTGGGTAAACACTGAAGATGGAATTAAGAATTTTGCTCTTGACAGAAGGAAGATTGAATAAAATAAACATGGGACATAGCATAACCTAGCCAGGAACAAAGAAAATAGCTAGCAAAAAAAAAAAAGAAAAAGCAAAATATATGTAGCGATTCATTATGAGTACAGTCTCACTCTACCATAACTCAGGCTCCAAACATCCTGAAACACATTGGCAGCTCAGATCTCATTTCTGGTCTGGCCAAATCTGTGGTCAAACTGGTCTTTTGAAATTAATTTTGAAGAGTTTGGCTTTGCAGCCAGCAGCTTGTGTTTTTCTATAAGAACCAATGATGGGCTAAGCTCAAAGGGTAAGAGGTTTGATCCACATCCCTCCTTTAAAGGCAAGGATATTTCTTTGTTCAGTTAAGTGAACTACAGCAAGATCCACAAAACTAGGTTAGAAACACCACTGTTTTCCCAGTGATATTGACTGCTTCTTTTCCATCAGGGCAGAACTATGGAAGTATCTTTTCCTCTGTGATACTGATGTCCCTTATTAATATATTACCATACCTCTGTTGGAGACTGCATAGAATATCCAGCCAAGGCCAGAGCACCACTGCATCAGGCACATGGTGTATATATATATACGTAATAAGAAACTTAATGCTGTGAAAAAATAGCTGTCAGTGAATCCCATTCATCACTTTTGCACCAACATCACTGGAGCTTCTTTTCTGCTTGGTTGGGGGGCATGTTCTTGCAAAACTGAAACTTCATTAAATTAAGGATGCCAGAAAGGAAATATTATTACTTTCTCTATCATGGTCCATGTTATTATTTTGTTTCAATGTATTTTCACTGAGGGAATGGAGTATCAAACTCTCACTTGTGGAAGTTCTTTCCAGTCTCTTCTGAAGATCATATTCCACTCCAGCACTTCAGCTCTTGCTTCCCTTTCTTCAAGCATTGTCAGGCACAAGGCAACGTGTTTTTCAAGCTGCCTGCAACCATCGATGCAACTCTCATGTTTTAGTTAAAAACTAAAAGTAAATGGAGGATATGGAGTATCAATGGGAGGTAGCACTCAAGCTGATGGTGCGGCACTGTTAATTACAAAATACTTTTATTAAGCAATTCAGTGGTAATTCTTACTGCTATTCCTCCTTAATAAGATCCATTGTGCACTATAAAATAGTAACTAGGACACAGTTTGTATTCTACATGCATCTCATATCTCTTTAGCAGGTTCTTCCATATCCATAATCTCATCATTATTACTATTACCCTCAGAAGACAGTTGACTTGCATTAATCAGACAGGCTGCCATTCCCTTGCCAGATTTTCTGCAGTTTTATTGTGCTTTTGGACATTTTAATTAACTTGAAAAATTAATTAAAAATCTTACCTTATTAATATCTCCTACCTTCCCCCTACTCAGCAATCTATTATCACTGTTTATCATCACTGACCATTCAATTCCAGAATGGTCTTGTAATGGGAGAGCACACCAGAATGCCCAGGTAAAGCCAAAAAGATAGGGTGACTCTGAGACATCTTAAAATGCTCAGTATGGTCTTTCACTTAAAGTATACGTGACGGTCACAGAAGTAAAATCAAGCTGCTACAGGTCATTAAAGACTATTCCAATTCCTACCCACTCACAGATCTTTCTTCTGTTCTTGTGCAGTTGGTTGGATATTGCCAGAGAATGCACTGAATGAAATGAAGGCCAAATCATTTAAAGATGCTATGACACATCTCTGAAACTTGGTCACCAATCAGATTAGGTAGAGTTTTACAATCTTCTTTATGAGGTATAGAAATGAATAAGTCCATGGAAACTACTCTTAAAACACATATAGTTTAATAGAGCAAAAAAGCTTTTCTACTGGTGTTTTTAAAACAAGCTACAGAACTTTGTAAAGAACTCTTGCCCCAACATGAAATTCTTTAGGGTGGTTTCAAATTCTCAAGAAGCTGTGATATCTTGTACAAAACCTACAATGCTTGGCAGAAAGCGTATTTTTCATGCATTTTTGTACTTTCTGCCATGCTTCTCTGAGTTGCTCAGCACTATTAATATGGTTAAATCATGATTGCACTAGCATAAGCAGTTCCACTGGAGCCAGCTAGACTAATAGCAAAGAAAAGCATACCATGCCATAAGAGTGCACAGGCTTGTCCTCAACATTTCTGCTTCAGGTACCAGCTGGGATCTCACCTCTGTTCTCCAGTTCATAGAAAGTGTGATTTCTGGACCTAATGATTTGGAAATGAAACAGCAGATTATTTTATTTGGTGTGCCACTATTTTGAATTGCCTTTTTTTAGTGACCATCCAATGATATATCAGTGGAGCTTTTCCTCAAGTTTAAAACTTATTCAATGTTTTATCTTGGTCTTTTGTTAAGAGAGCCAAGAAACACCTCAGTCATTTGTCAGGTTTCAGGAATGGGAGATCTCAAGCTGCTGAAGTGATAGATGATCACTCCCTTGCAAGGGCTCATCACCCTTTTCCCTGGGAAGGAAAGAGGCAGCACCTATTACTGCAGTCATCCACATAGGTTTTCTAAAGAGAAAAGAAAGAAATACCCAGATTACTACAAACACTGCTTGTGATGCTGAACTTCTTTTAGAGAGAAACTGGATCTGCTGGAGACCTGGTGAGATTCAAGCTTTCATTTCCTAAAAATAAGGAAAGCTTGCCCCATGGTAAAGGCACTTGGCCCACGGCTTAGGAGATATGGGTTAAATCCTACTTATGGGCGAATAAATCCTACCTAGCCTGTGCGAATAATTTGGACCTTGCCTGTCTCTGTCCCTCACCTGTAATCACAGCCATGTAATCAGCTATAACCAACTGCTACTCAATGGAGAGAGCCAGCAGCAGTGGAAAAGTGAATTGATTATTGATAATTAAAAAAAAAAAGAAAAAAGAAATAAAAGTTTAAAGTTCCAGCAGATAAAATACAAATATTCAAAGCAAGCACAGCATGCTTGCAGCTCCTCCCAAAGAGGACAATTCCAAGAGCTCTCCAGAAAGCAGGATAATCCAAGAGATACCCACACTGTCAGTGGGTTTAGTCTTCGCAAGAACAAAGAATTTGTTTTTCAGTTGGTGCCAGTTTTACGCCTAAGGGCATTCACCAACTTTTCATCTGAGTAAACCCCCAGATTACCAGAAGACAAAGAAAAAGGAGCGACGAGTATAGCTTAATTCCTAACAAAAAGCATTTTGAGGTAGTTTAAAGCTGTGCATCCTATCACAGCCAGGAGAGGAGCTTCTGAATTATTTAGTAACCTCAGGCCTTTCAAAAGGAGAAGAAACTCATTGCCCGGTTCCGTGGGACTTAGATGAAGTTGTGTGGGTAGGAGAATTAGATATTTATTCACCATGGACTTTGATAAATAATGTACGGGTTCAACTGCGACTAACAAGATCACTGAATGGTGAAATCTCTGCAGTAAGCAAATAGAAATGTTTCCTCTGTCGACGGCACAAGTGAGGTCCCAAACTCATCAAAAAGAAACCCAGGCTGCATTTTGTAAAAATCAGCCAGGTAGCCAGAAAGCTTCACGGCAGTGGACAAAAATATTCCACTTCATAGTCATCATTATGGACCCAACCTTATCTGGTATACAGTACCTTCGGTAGTTTATTAATATAAGCCTGGACTACCAGATCAGAGGGGCCTTCCGTGCAGTACCATAATGCTTTTCACTCAGAGTTGTCAGAGAAATGAGGAAACTGACTTGTTCTTACAGTGAACAAGCAAAAAGCACTTGAATCCTCCTGCTCAGAACCCAGACAGAGCATTTTCAGACAAACGTATAGAAGGGGAGTTCTCCACTAACACTGCTAAATGTACAGAAGCAGAATTTATGCGCATTCCTAAATAGTGTATCTTTCTCATTCTTTTTAAATAGATGGCCCAGAGGCCTTCTTTAAACCCCCTGTCCCGCTCTTCTTTTGAACCAACACCATTTATACTTTCGCAGTTGCATGTGCACATTGTCAAGCAATAGTGACATCAAGTGGTCTAGCTTAGCTGATGACTAGCATTTTTGTTTCCCCGCTCATCCCAAGGGCAGATATTGATCGTCATCAATCCTTTGTGTAAACAGATCTAAAATAAATCCAGTATCAGACATTTATCCTGTTGAGGGTATTGCTCATAAGCTTGATTTAAGTTACGTTTATATGTGAGTATAGTATGATTTACAAGAGACCTTCCAACATTTCACTGTATGGTAGTTTAAAAGTTCTCTATCAGAAATATACCTGTATAATCGTGACAGTAAGAAGATTAAGAGCCACCTTCTTCCATCTGATCTATAGCACAGGTAGACCAATGCAGCAGGAATGAGTATTATTTACTGTTTGTATTTCTTGAATGCCTAGTATCCACCAGCAGAGACCAGGGCTCTGTTGTGCTAGACATTGCAAACACATGAGGAAAAATGTTCACAGTTCCAAGAGACCTTGTAGTGTCCCTGATGAGAAATGAAAAGGCAGAAACAGTCAGCAGATGGGAGAGCACAAGACTGCGAAGAGACAGAAGCAGCACAGCAACGTAGTCCTGCCCACCAGCTTCCTAAGTAACAAGAAGGAAGCATAAAACCCTTTTATGGATACACAGGCCATAAAAATATGAAGGCAATTGTGATGGCAAAAACATCTCTGTTTGCTGAAGGTATCTGGTGATGGAATGAACTGCCAGAAGAGATCCATTAAATTCAAGGTCTAACCACCCTCTGGAGCCACAGCTAAACCTTCTCCTTTTCCCTAGTGATATCCTCAATGGCAGGTCCACTTCTGCTTCTCAAAAAACAGCAGCTGAAAATGTATAGCCATCCCTCAAACCTACCAGCTCTTTGAAGATTTCAGAGAGATGTGCTACCTGATGAGTACAAACTATTGTAAAGATATTTGCAGCATATCCATAGTGATATATTCAATTTGCTATTTCTTGGGAGAATAGCTGCTTTTGAAAGGAGAATGTTTTCCTCCACACTCCTTCATCAGTGATCATGATAATGTGTATGAAGTATACTTACCATCTTTCCAGAGGTGCCTTTTTGTTTCAGCAGCAGTGACATGGCTGCAAAGCAAACTGGGGGAGGTGATATCACGAGCATGCCACCTTTAACTTAGTAGTGGCAAGCGTAAGATCATGGAAGACATGAGAGAACACACCTAAAAAGAATGAATAAGGATGGTAGGAAGGAGAAAGGTGCATGGTCAGGGCTGCTTTTGCCTTCCACATTAAAGGTGATGGTCAGAGCCATATGACTGCACAGCCTCTCCAATCTGGTTGCAGCTGTCCAACTTCCAAGCTAGCCACCAGGCACATATCCAAGTCCCTGATTGCCACCACGTGTTGAAGCCTGCACAGTGCACCTTCAGAGGTACTGGTAGTCATGCTGGCACCTGGCACTGATTCCTCTTCTGCTAAAATCACACTTTCCATTTGCTGTGAAAGTACATCCATGGCACCACTTGGTTCCTCTGCATCAGAACCACAATATGAGGGAGACAGATTTCCCACTAAAGTGTAAGGGGCTGGGTTGACCATGGTCTTGTCCCATGTTTCTTTCCCAGTTCCTAACATCGAAATAGCCAAACTCCCCTCTATATTGAGAAGTTAGCTGGTTTAAATACCAGTGTCTTAACGGTAGAGCCCTAGTATGGGTTCCCAAGACCCCAAGTCCAGCTGAGCAAAATAATAGTGTCTCTTGGCGCACAGCAACATGCTGCACACTCAGAGTGACCTGTATGGCACATGTGCAGCAAACCCAGTGCCACAGTGGGGAGGAAAGAAGCCTTTGGAGCTGGGAGGCCTAGGTTACAGGCCCCACTGCCCCATGCTTTAAGACTGACCTGGTTATTGCTGAGTACAGATGCAAGTGAAAGAACATGTTCCTTGTTATTAGCTATTCACCCTGTGTGCTCCAACATTCATTAGTCTCCTGTTCAACTAGAGTTATTCAAGTAAGGAGCAGAGACAATGCCATATGACTTATGTGAACACACACACCGTGAATAATGAATAGTGAATAGCCAAAGTGAACCTCTCACTGGACTGAAAATGCTTTGTCCAAGCTGTTTAACAAATACTTAAGAATAATATTCCTATTGATGGAAATTGGATCTTGTTGAGGAATATACTGATGCACACACAGAAGAAAAGAAAAAAAAACAAATCACCTCACATTCCCCTAATTTACTGAATTTACTCACAGCGAATAATCTCAGTGGACTCTACTTTCCTGCACTATGGGAATCCTCCCTTGGATCCACAAGAGGAGGAAATACAGCTTCATATATCTACACACAATACATTTTTTTTGTTGCTGTTATGGCTTTTTGTAGTTTTCTAGACAGTAGCAGTACTGAAATAATTCCTCTGGCAGCAGACTGTTAAGTGGAGGTACAGCAGAAAAACAGGACAGTGTTGCAGCCACACAGGGGTGCATTCACCCTTTTGTGTTTTGAGGGGAAGGATGTTCCTTCCAATAGCAAGTTGCTATTGGATGCAGGGGCTATGCAAAATGAATGGAGATGCACAGGCACAGACTTGCTCCGTCATTCAGGTGTGTCAGGGGATGACATTTACTCTGTCTTTCTCTTGTTGGGTTGTCATGTTGTGTTGAATTCAGTACTCGACCCAGAAATGAGAGGTGGCAGGATCAGAGTGGTAAGACAGGTAACAACCAAGATTATATGAGCTGGAAATTCTCTTTTACAAAGAAAAAAATAAAACTAAATCTAGCTGCATCTCCTGGTTATTATACTAATAACAGGCAGGCTGGGTAGATATGCACAGGCTATGCATGAACCCACTGGGTAGCAGCTTGAAAACTACTCCAATTGGCTTAAGGGAGCTGCTGAAGAGACACTAATGTGTAAGACTTTCAGAGCAATCAAAAGCCAAACAGAGTCTGAAATGCATCTTCTGCATTGTGTTCTGCTGCAAAGTGCTGTGAGCCTTGACTTAAATCACAGAGACGCAGGCTGAAAGCGAGGAGCTGTAGCCACAGCTTGATCCTAATGTAAAGCTTACTTCACCTCAACAGAAGAATCCAGGGTAGTGTTATAAGCCAAATTTTCACATCATCTGCACTCTGGCATAACACATATCATCATCCTCAGAAAATATATATGACCTACCATAAATAGAAATATATAGACCCAAGATGCTGAAAAAATTTGCCCTTTGCAATTGGGATCAACTTTTGTTCTTAACACACCTCTTTGGTCCATTTAATTTCATATTGCTCTGTTTTGGTTTTTTGCACAGGAGCCATGGGTAGTGCTGCAGATAGAGGGGGAAATCCCAGGGCTGTGTTAAAAAATTCCAGATGTAAAGCAAAATGGATTAATACACTTTTCTACAAAGTGGTAAACTGAAAACACAGCTGATGGACTTCCACACGGTCTGCCTCAGGCAAAGAGCATTCCATTAAAATAAAAATAGATTTGGTTAGAGCAAATTAAACGTTCCCGAGGAGGAATAGCTTGAGGTCAAAGGTCAAGTCACTTTACTTGCACACATGTTTTCAATCTGTTTGACCTCTGTGATCAGCAAAGCTCAGATGTGCAAAGGGGAAGAAGCTTGAAAGAGATTGGGAAGAATGAAAAATACAAAGAAATGCATAAATGAAATGCAAAACATAGCTGTAAACTCCCTGTACTGAGAGAGGAAAAGTTGTGAGGAGTTTTTCTGTGATCTTTCTCTGGGTAATGAAGGACTTGGAAGATCTTGACCATATTGCAGAATAATGTTGTCTTCTCATCAGCTGGAACAGAAAGAATCACTGTTAAGCTGTTGTGGCTGGGATTTGTGCAGCTCATGGTGAGTGCGCTTTAAAAGATTCAAGGGAAGTGGATCATAAAGAAAAAATGTGCAAGTGAAAGACTTTCTGCAGAGCCAGTGTCCCGTTTCATGCACACTCCCTGCTGAGTGTGCTCTGGAGGCTCTCTTGCAGGCAGGCTTTTGGGGCAGGTTAGTGCCTAAGAAACCAGGGGGTTGGAGCAATCAGGCAGAGAACAGCACCCTGCCAGCATGCCAGGTGAGAGCTTCCAATGCAACCTTCACTGTGGCTCAGATCCACAAGGGAAGCGCAGTATGCGCCCTGACTCCTTTATGAGACTAACCTCACCCAAGGTTTTATTCCTGCACTCTGGAGAGTTCTGGCAGGCAGGTGAAAAAGGGTGAGCTGGGGCAGGCAAAAGGGGTTTGTGTGTTTTGCTTCTCAGCCACCTCCCTTCCTCTCCTCTCTAAAAGATATCAAGAGTCAGGCTCTTCATCAGAACATGAATGGTTCAAACACAGTATGTCCAAAGAAAAGCAAAAATAACAAACAAACCTCAGCTGAAGGCTCTTCCTAGTGTTAGCTTGCTAACTTCAGCATACATACAGCCCAGAGTGCTACAAACTACAGACCCTTTTATTGCCAGCCACGGGTTTATGATGCCTGCTAATGCTGCGCATTCATTGCCCTGGCAGACAGCGTTAGACTGGCTTTCCCCTGCAGCTGGTGCTTGAGAGAGGAGCCTCTCAGCGGTGGCTATTCCTTGCAGCCGAGCCTTAATCAGGTCAACAAGAATGGATTTTGCTTCACACTCCCAGTGAAAGGCTGTCGCAGGAGCAGACTGGAAGTTCACAGATCCTTTGGTCAAACCAGACTTACCCAGCAGCCACGTTTGGTTGGATTGCTGTTTTGAAGGCAGTCAGTCTAGCTACTTGGTATTTCACAACTCATCTGTTTGCTGTGGGTTAGCAAAGCCATTGGCCCCTCTCCATCTATGACAGCTGTGCTATTGCCTGTATCACTCCAGGAAAAAAGAAAGGTGCTTTACATCTTTCCCAGGTTATTACTGTGGGTTGATCCATGCAAAGAGCTGCAGCTGCAGGTTTCCTCCCTGGGGGCTCGCTACCCACCCGTATGCTTGCAGGCACCAGTGTGACCAGTGCATCTGCTGTGCAGAGCCCTGGCCTCAGCTGGGGGCTTGGGGCTCCTCTGTGCACCCACCAGGGATCAGAAGGCTCAAGTGGCATTTCCACCAGGACTTTCAGAGCTCTTTCATCTTCTCAGCTGCTCTAAAGCAGCAGATAACCACAAATGCATTTTTCAAAAGGGGAGTGTGGCTGCATCTCTAATAGTTCCTGATCAAGAAAAGCATCTCTGTGTTTGCCATGAATCCATGTTTTCAGTGGCCGTGAAATCCCAAAGCCAGGACCTCAGCCAGCATGAATGAGAGGACCTGAATCAATTTCAGCTATATGAGTTAAAATCCACCGAAAATCTGGAAGGCGATGTTAAGTAAGCGCACAACAATCTAACATGTGCTTCAGCTGCAAAACAACCACAAACTTCTGACCAAAATTCACCCTGCATTAAGTCAGTCCCAAAACTCACATCCCAGAGCTTTAAGGAAGCGGGGATCCTGAAGTCAGGCTTGAATAATTTGCAAGATCAATGCTATTTGCACCTTACCTGATGGCAGCAACACATCCAGAAGGGGTTTTCTACACCTCTCTTGGAGTAGCTGGGATCTGTAAGGTCAGCTTTTATATTAACAGGTAAGTCTGTGCCATGTGAGGAACAGCAGAATTTACACTTGCCATCTGCAAAATGAATTACATGTTCCAGACATCTGCAGCTTCATAAATTATAACACAGTGTCAACAGTGCACCTGTGAGGAGATTTTAGACAACAGGAGCAAGGAAACTGCCAGTGCGCCAAGGGGATGCACAGGCATAAATGCTGGGAAGGCATTTGGCTGCTACCTGCTTCGGCTTGCTGAATTTTTCCCTCCTGCATGCCCATCCACAAGCAGATTTGCACCACCAACACCCAGAGTGCACCCTTTCATCAACCTTTTAAGGTTTAACTGTCTGTAATTAGGTGCGGTGATGAAGCTCTGCTTGGCATTACTCTGTGGTCCCCCTTGAGCATTGCTGGTGTGGGGCCACTAGGGAGAGGGGGCAGACAGCGAGGCCTGGGGTTTTGCATATGAGATTAAGGACTGAAGATCCTGTTCATTTCCCTTTTATCTGTCCGTGTGCTGTAGCACAGAAGTCTCTGCTTTTCCTGTGTTATATTCAGTGTGCAGAGTGACTCATCTGCAAGCGCAAATTACCTTGCTAAAGTATTCTTAGGAGAAATAATTAGCTACCAGCACCTCCTCTCCAGCCTCCTGTATGTGCCTCCAGGGACTGGGGCGCTTGACATAAATCATTTAGTCCCGAGCCCTAGCACACACCTTTCCCAAAGGACTCCATAATTGGCAAAGTAGTTGCCAACCGGGTTTAAAGTGATTTGAAATTGTTTTCCATACAGCCTTGCTGATAGCAAAAGGTTTCCCACTTTCCTCAAGCATGAGTTACAGTAACATGATTGGATGTAACCCGTTATTCAGTTCAAGCTGTGATTCTGATACGGTATAGACAATATAAATTCCCCAGAGCTCTGTGAGGCCACCTCAATGGTCCATTTAAGTCCAATTCAATTAGGCTCACTATAGTTCTTAGGATTTCTTAGGTATGTTTGCAGCAGCCTTGGGGTTTGAATGTGAGAACAGTATTCATCTAGGAGTTTTAAATTAGGTCTCAGGTGTCATCATTCTAAATGAATTATTACAGTGGTGTGTTCATGCCATTACAGGTAAGGTTATGTTAGTATCTCCACTCAGCCATATTAATGCACCGAGGGCTGGAGCCGGGTATGTAAGGTCCTTGCTTTACAGCGACTTTTTTAACCCCCTTTTCAAAATAATCAGGATGCCAGGCACCGAGCTGTATTTAAAATGCATGTAAATAAGTTGTTTACTTTCAGCTTCTGACTGACTGTCAGCACTGTGGTTTAGGATATGCTGTTATGCCCATAGCACTGCCAGTGTGCTCCCCTTCACAGTGAGATGGGGAGAAAAGTGTCCCTGTCCTGCCTGTCTCACCATCATTTTGCCTACAGCAAATAGGTGGCAATGGGGAAGTGCAAAGCAATGGGGAAAGGAGTGGGAGCTGCTGTCCTGATCATGTCTTCCTTTCAGTCGTTGGATTTTGAAGTCTTTCTGGTTTTGCTTTATTTCCCTAGCCACAGCTGGTGGGGAGGGAAACATAAAGATGTGCTTTATTTTGCTTTCCACAGCTTTTCTCCATTTGTGTCTGAGTCTGATCTCTCTCTGGTATTTAACACTCCTCTCAGTGCTTTCAGGAATGACTATGGTGAGGGGAGGGAAGCACTTTAGCAGCCCAAATGGCCCCTCTGTATTTTGTATCTACAGATGGACACCATTTGGTTCTTCTAACAAGGCAATGCAAACGCCAGGTATGCAGATGAATCTTACTTCAAAGAGGGAAGAAAGAAGAAGTGGAGAAGATGTTAAATTTTAAACAGGTAATTCTGGAAGCCTAACTGGCATTTGGATTGAATCCCGAGACCAGGATTTAAACGGCAAAGGTAACACATCTTTATTGGCCTACATGGCAAAATTGTCTTCATTAGTTTACTCTGGTCCCATCTAGTGGCTCCAGCATAAAGTGAGACCCCCTTGGTCCATCACTGTATTAACAGGGCAAAGCATATTCCTGCTAGGGCTAAAAAGAGAAGGGGCAGAGCACATTTCACAGGTGGAGAGTTGAGGAACACAGCAATCAGGTAGCTCACCTAGTTTTACAGAGACTGTCAGGTCTCCTGGACCCAAGCCTCCTGAGACCCATGCAGTACTTTCTAGAAGAGCATCCCACCCCTCACAGCCATAACCTTTTACTACTGCTTTTGTCCTAGAAATTTCACCTAGTTTCTCTCCGTTTAGATTTGGTATGTCCTGCCCCTATTCTCCTGGGAGAAACATGCCAATATTTTGCCTGTGTTATGTGGGGGAATAATTGGAAGAAAAGACTCAAAATCTCTTTCCTCTGCTATCTGTCATATGTTTGCTAGGGCAGGCTGTAGCCCTAAGGTCCTTCCAAGATCAAATAAATGCCTCCAGGAAGAAAAGATCAAAGAAGAAAAAAGCTTAAGAAGTCAGTAGTCTGGGTATTTCCTTCTATTAGAGTGGCCCATCATGATTCAAGTAGTCTCTTGTGTTACAAAAATTAAGGGGCAAAGCATGCTTCTCCAGAGACACAGGCCTCCCCGTGAGGGAGAGCATCCTTAGGGCACATCCACACAGGCAGGACTCACTTCCTTTCCCTCAGCCGTCTAGAAAAGAGTCAGGCCTTACCCACAGGCCAAGTAGCAACATTAGTACTGGTTGTTTCCAAGATCCACAGCAAGGCTTGTGAGCAGCTCGCCTCTAGCACAGGCTTGGAGAACCACATGCTTCTGATCACCTTGCTGCCTCTTCTGCCTGGCACAGCCAAAGTCCCATTCTGGTTGAGCACAGCAACATGGGGCCTGAGAAGGCCATGGTTCCTCCAGAGGCATTCAGAGGACATGCTGAGGAATGGCCCAGTTGTTTCTAGACTTGAGCTGGGATATCCTGACTGTCTCATTATGCCATGTGAGTTTTTCCATGGGGTTAACACTCAATGGGGATCTGTGCACTGTGCACAGAATAACAGTTTACCAAACATGTTAAGGTGTCCTGCTAGGTGCTGGATGTTTTCCAGCCTTTCTCTAGTATCTGTTTCTAGTAATGGAATTTCAGCAATTCATTTTCTTTTAGTCAGCTTCATTCTTTCAATTTTAGCGTTTGTTTCCTCACTCTTTCATGGCCTCTTACTCTCTTGTTTTAATACTGCTACTATTAAAGTACAATCAAGGTCACTGAAGGGTGTCATTCATAGGACTGTTCCTCATTTGCAGAAACCTAAGTAAATTAGATACAAATGACTTAGTCACATATGTAGATAACTTATTTGGTCAAGACTTCAACGAAAGGGAAAGTGTTAAAAGAAAAAGAAGTGTCTCCTAAGGAATAACATTGCTTTGCAACATTTTATGTTGCTCATCAGAACGGTTTTTTCTTCAGGTACAGCAAAAGCCTGTGCCTTCCTGAAGTTTAATGTAAGCAATTAATTTGTACAAATGTATTTTCTTACCATTTAAGGCCTTGCTTGCCCCAGGAAGTGAGCACAGGCTGGGGCTGATGTACTCTTCCCAGCCCATGTCCTCACACTCTGCAGCTCAGCCCCCACACTCGCTGGTCCATGAGATGCAGCCTGAGCAACCTGGCTGGAGTCCCGCTGCCCCCAGACCTCTGTGTGCAGGGAGAAGTGAGTAAATGAGTGGCCACAGGAGATGGCAGAGGCATCTCTTGGCTCTCTTGCCTGGACTGTTGTTGGAGAGGGACATTTCATAAGGGCATGTAGTTATAAGAAGAGGGGGAATGGCTTTAAGCTGAAAGACGGGAGATATAGATTAGATATTATTAAGAAGTTCTTTACTGCGAGGGTGGTGAGGCACTGGTACAGGTTGCCCAGATAAGCTGTGTCTGCCCCATCCCTGGCAGTGTTCAAGGCCAGGTTGGACTGGGCTTGGAGTAACCTGGTCTAGTGGAAGGTGTTCCTGTCCATGGCAGGGGGGCTGGAACTGAATGACCTTTAAGTTCATTTCAACCCAAACCGTTCTGTAATTCTAGATTCTAGGACTGGCTGAAAAAAGATTTGGGCTGGAGATTTGTTGCCTTATTTCTTCACTCTTTGTGTTTATTGCATTTTTGCAGGTTGTGTGTCAGGCAGTAAAGAATCCTCTGAACCAGTCCTTGGCCCAAACCTGCCACTCCAAGGATGCTCTTTCTGTCCTGTAACTCAGCTAATTTCATCATGTCTTAGTTTCTTTTCCCCCAGCATCAATAAGAAACAGACTCTGATACAAAAAACAGCACCAGCAGGGCACAGCCTGGGAGCTCTCAAAATGTGGCACCCCGAGCATCCATAGCCCATACCCACAGCACCCACACGGACCCTTTGCGTGAGACAGGACTGCTCGGAGACACTTACAGCAGTAGACTACGCAGAGGGTGCCAAAATCCGTCCTGCCACCCGGCTTCCGTCGTATTCCCTCTGTCTGTGTCTGCCGGGGGGATTCGGCAGAACAACAGTGACATCCAGTGGCCACCCGGCACAGCCGTGTGATTCCTGCTGGAGGCGTTACTCGGGAGCATACAGGTGCTTTGCCTTCGTTTTGTTAATAAAAATGACGTGCAGAAGTGCTGCCAGGCTGTAAGACAGCAGCCTTACGGGAAACGCGTGTCTCGCTTTCCAGCAGCAAACCTGCGTGCTACTAAAGGCAACTGAAAAGGAAGAGTCGTCCCTGGCTTCAGATCAGAAACTACACACAGAATGCAAACTAAAATACTTTGGTGAGCAGGGAGAGGGTATTTCTGGAAGGGGAAGGTGACCTCCATGCCTCTGGCCACACAAAAGCAGAGAAGTGATGGAGTGTAGTCCCGCATTAGTGAAATTGGCTTGGCGTTATTTTTTGTCTGTCTCCTCCTCGTTTCAAAAGTCATGACTGGCTATAAATCTTCCAGCTGCAGTCAAGGGACTTATAAAAACCCACAAATGCTGTGATTCTCCTGATATCTGCCCATCGCTGGAACCTTGGCTCCAAAATAGTCAGTACCGGGAAATAGGCAAAATCAAAGGGTCAGTGATGCTGCAACCTCTCTGACTTCTTTTCCCCAATAGTCCAGCTTTAGTATAAACGATGACAAGAGCTACCCTTACAAAACTGACCTGAGGCTAAGCCTGCACTGGAAACCTCTATCTGTGGAACCACATTGGTTTAAGCAGTGACATTTTTATTCCTGTTTTTTATTCCTGGTAAATCCCTAGAGCAGGATTAGCTGTACTAGCAAAAGCTCCCGTGAAGGAGTGATGGAAGGAAAGTTAACAGGCAGTAATCTCCGTTCACTAGTGGAGCCTGGGCCAGCCCTAGCTTAGCCTCCATGTCCTTTCCTCCTCACCCTCCTTCTTCTGAACCACAGACCACTGCCCATGAGCTGTGCCTGTGCTGGAGGGCTCTGCAGCTGCACCAGGTCAGCTACAAAGCAGCCCTTCATTGTCACCCTTGCATGTAATGGTGTATAACACCACTTATACAGCAACATCCCAGTATTTCCAAAAATATGAATTTACTGGCAATAATACTGATTACAAGTGCTTCAAGGCAATTTACCACCTACACCGATCTTTCCTCTCATAAGATTTATAACAGTAAAAATACTCATTAGGTGGAAAAATGCCATCATGAAGGAGAAGGGCTCCGTGCATCTGAGTCATTGCTTGTGTATTAAAGATCAAAGAGTGGAGTAACTACATGAGAATCCACTTCCCAATGTCATCATCCTTGGCTGAATGTAGATACTATAGCTCTAACATTTAAATAAGTTACATGGATGCTGAGAGAGGAATCCATGGCCCATGAATGTTGAGAAGTAGCTTATTGGTTCCTGAGAGGAAAGAAAACCAGATAATTAATTAAGGCACCTAGTAGCTCTGTTTCTATCTTCTGCAGTAGCTCCAGGGACATTTGGGGCTGTCGGTAAATTGGACAAAAATCAACAATTAACTGAGAAGTAAACATTTGCTGTTACAGATCATCCCCTGCAACCTCAAGCAACAGAAGAGGAACCCTGTTCTCAAGATCTCCCTTCCTGGGGCTGATTGAAGACATTGGCAGGACATTGGTATGGCCACCTCCCCCTGCCACATGGTAGATCTGAAGGACAGATCCCCTTGGGGCCTCCTGCTAGAGCAGGAAGGTACACTCTCACTCTGAGTCATTGCCTGCTTCTCCCATTTGTGTGCCACTCACAAGAGTGCCTGGGACATCCCCTTCCCCCCAGCCTTGCTCCAGCCCTGCTCCCACTGCCTAAGAATCGCTTTCTTTCTGGAAACCCTGAAGGTAGTTTCCTCACTAGCAGTGAACATTCTGGGGATGCACCTGAGCAGAGCTGGACCTATCCTGGATGAGATGGCACCAGCAGGTAACTGATGGCACAGGAGAGCCTGCACAGGTGCCACTTGCAGAGGCACGTCTGTGGGTGAACACCCAGGACATGGAAAATTCCCTGTCCCAGGATACACCACACTTATCCTATGATGATAAAATGAGGATTTAGCAATATTGTTTTCGTAGCTGCCTTTGCTGGCTGCCCTGGCAGGCAGGCAGAGGGATATGCTCCTTGTCATCATCAGGAATCTATCCCCCTTGCAGGGCACCCACGACTGCTGCATGTGTGGAGGGTGAGGAGAAGGAGAAGGATGGACTCTGCTTTCCCACTCCTCACTTAGCAGCTGCAGGGAAAGATGGACTTACCCAGCCTGTAAGAAAAACCTAAGTGTCACCCATGTCTCTTGTTTAACGGTGTTGGCTACTGCTTCTGTCTTCCCTCCCAGCCCATGGGAAATCAGCTGCTGCTAGGTGCACAGCAGCTCCAGCGAGGGTCCTGGGTCAGTGACAGCAGTGGGAATGTGCCAGGCCTCCTGGAGCCAGGGTACAGCTGTCAGCACAGGAGACGGGTGCCAGAATTACACCAGCACCTCATTAACCTGGAGAAGCAGCTCTGCACAGCGGAGGAGGCAGGGATGGCCGAGAAAGGGGAGGCCAAGCTGCTGCTCCAGCTTCAAAGCACAGGCCATAACTGACAGCTCCATGCTGGCAGGCAGCAGTGAAGGAGAAATCTGTAGACTTGTCCTCCCAATGTGAGGAGAGAGGCTCGTGGTTCTCTTAACAGCCTCGCTTCAGCATCACCTTCCTTTTCATGTGCGTAATAGCTACCAGCAGCAGCATTTCCTATCAATTGCTGACAAAGGATCCCACCTGGCACCATGCAGATGCTGCCTCACGAACAACAGGCCACCAAGAGAGAGGTGCTGAGTGTTGGAAGATTTATAGGAATCAAACTCTTCTTTGTAAGAGAGAAAAAATGTGGGTGGCAAGAACAAAAAGGATGGGAATAGAAAAAAGACGGAGAGGAAAACCTGCTGTGAGGATGTATAAGGAAATAAACTACAAGAAAGAAAACAGTGGCCCAGCCAGGCTGCTACAGTGAATTATAGTGCTTTTGGTCCCCGTCCTGGTGGTCCCACACTGATGCTGCATATTGTCCCTGGGGACCAGAAGTGGAGCTGTGATGGGATTCTACTGCAATGCCAGTGCAGTCGATTGCTTATTGTCTTTGCCGTCATGATCCTACTGACTCCTGGTATGTTTAACCCATCAGTCCTTCACAAACTCATGATATCCCACTGAGGTTTGTGTGAGGAACTTGAACTATTTTGCTTATGTATGCTATAACTTGTGATTCTTAAATAAGTCCATATTCAAGTTGATCTGACACTGAGATGATGTTACAGCAGTTCTGTGCTCTCTCGAAGTCTCTGCAGCCAGCAAATCTGCAAATCTGCTGACTTCTACCTTGTTTTGTCTTTTGCTTTTAAACAGTGTCAGGATCTTCAGTCACAGACACTGCCTTCTAGATGGAGGTTTGAGTTTCCACAGATAGCTCCTACAACTCTTAACACGAGCTCCTAGTAGCTGTCATATCCCTTCCTCCAGGAGGCGCAAGTAGGTGAGAGGAGATACCCATGCCATAACATTTTACCCAGGCACTTCTCCGTCTTTCCTCTCATCAATTTAAGTTTTGAAAAGTGCTGAGGGCTTTTCCTCCCCTCTAACTGTCAGGAAGTGTTGATGCCAAGTAGCACTGCATCTATGACCACAGACACAGCTCTGCAATATGTCTTCATTTTTCACCTTTTTGTTTTGCGGAGGCACAGCCCCTGTTGCTCACCTGGCAAACTGAGTCATCTGACATTACATTTGCACTTTCCCAGAGGCCAGCAGGCTTCAGCTACTAAGCCATCATCATCTAGCCTCCCCCTATGGGCATAATATGCTAATTTATACCCACAATCAAGCATCTGTGATACCATTTGTGCTGCAGATACTATGGAGGGAATTGATGGTTATTCAGATCCTGTGTTAACTGAGGAAAAACTGATTTATTTCCCCATTGAGTGGAGCAGTTACTAAAACCAGTGTGGGTGAACTCTCCTTTTTCAATGTGCCTTGGCTGCATGCTAATAGTTTGGAGTCTAGGTGACTCATTCATTGGAGAAACTTTGCTCTCTGAATTATTCACTTATTCAGCCTACTAAGCCAGATAATAGGAGATGGCAGAACCTTTCCTCATCTCTCAGAGGGTATATTAATATCTTTTAAACATTCATATTCTGCCCAAATATATATATTTCAAGACTTATTTGTGCCTGTGTTCTTTTTCTTTAATTGATTTGTTAGTCTTTTGTTCTAACTTTGCTTGTATAACAAAGGTTTGGCTGGGAATAGAGTCATGCTTCCACACAAAGAAAGAAGACAGGTTTCCTTTTTCACACAGACATAGAATCATGGAATCATATTATCTGTGACAATACTCAACATTTATTCCCTAGGATGGAGAAAATCCTAACACCACTGCTCTCTTTCCTGTCCTCTAGACATTGTTTGTATCTAAAGATAACAGTCACTTCAAACTTAAAACACAAATATCTCTATATGATTGAATTCTTCATTGTCATTTACAGCAGCTTTTCTCTGAGATAAAATCCAAGATACACATTATTTCTTGTGTCTGTTCAAAACAGATTTCATGACACCTTTGTAGCTCTCTGTCTTTTTCCTTATGCTGATCCCCATTTCAACTCCTGCCTCACAGCCCTTTGCTTTGTAGTCTTTTGCAGCTGGGCCAAGCTTCCCAAAGTGCAGACCTGTTCTGCCTGCTCTCCTCTTCCCAAGGGCCCTGCTTTTCTGTCTGATTTGCTTCCCATTCGAGCTACAAGGAGCAAATGAACCTGCTTCTCTCTCCTCTCTCCTTGTCATGCTACCTTCTGCAAAATGCCCCCTCCTGGAGCACGCTCTCTCCAGCGCAATGCTGGTCACTCACTGCTGGTCACAAAGTGTACCCAGCTCCTCCAACAAAGATGAATCACCAAAGCCTTGCATTAGGGACATGAGATTTAAGCAACTTGATTTAGAGGAAGGTGTCCCTGCACATGGCGGGGGGGTTGGAACTAGATGATCCTTAAGGTACCTTCCAACACAAACCATTCTATATGAAGACCCTGCACACTGGCAGGGATTTTAGCACTGCTATTGCTTTTATATATGTATCACTGCACATTCATTTAGTACCACTGTATTCTGTTAATGAAGAATAATACTGAATCCAAAGACAGACAAGATAAGTCTGACCCACCATCCTAGGTCCCTCTTCAGGACCCCAGTTCTTCCAGGATCTCTGAAGGTTGAGAAGGAGTCACAGGTGGCTGAGATGCCCTTCATGTACTAATTTTACTTTATTCTATTGTTTATCAAGGCTGTTAACACTTCTTCAGGCAAAGACCAGATCATTCTGTGATTATAAAGCACCTAGCTTAGGAAAATCTTGGTCTACCTTGTCTGTCAGCCTCCAGTTACATGAACCATCATAATATCTGATTGCATTCCTTTGTCCCTCCCTTGGGGCATCCCAGATAAGAAAGTCAATCAGGGACCAAATCACTTTGTTACATTGTTCATTGTAACAGGCTCCTGTCCCAAGTTCCTCTACAAAACTAATAAAACATAAAAATATATAGGAAGTCTTCACTCATACTGTTTTTTAACATTTACTCTAACTATAGTGTAACTGGAAAAGGTCACGTGTAATGATAGTAATAATATGATTAGGCATAATTTTTAACATAGATGAGAACAGTTCCTGATCACCATAAGGTGAAATGTACCTTTTTTTTCCTGCTGGGGACTATTTGTTCTGAGCCATTATTTACCTCTGGGTCTTCATAACCCTGCTGTGCTAATACTATATCAACAGAGATTTTTAACATTTAATGAAGGCACTATGTCAGATTTTAACCAACTGATTGCTATATTTTGCATTGCTCAACTTAATTTTTTGCCTTTACTTTTTTCAGGCAAAGCATTACATTTCTTTTCAACCAAGTCAGTCTCTGAATAAGCCAGATTTAAATATGTGCAAACTTTCTTGTGCCTTCTCCACTTCAGGATAATAAAGGAGCACATGAAATGAGTGTTTCTGAAGTTTAGATCTGAATGACTCACTGAGAAATAAATAACATGGACAGTAATGGTTGAGAGAAAGAAACAACATGGTGAGTGCTGTTTTAAGAATTAATACTTTCACAGAGGAGACAAAGGGAGACTGTGCCTGTCCCATGGATATGACCATAGGAGAGTCCCTAAGGAATTCCTTCTTGCAAGCCATAGCAATACCCTTTGCATGTGGTTGATCTTTGTAGAGTCGAGAAGGAGTGAAAAGCCAACACGTATATAAAGACACTGGCAGAACCAAAACCTAAGATCTTCCTCAGAGGTATCCAGAGTCCTATGGGTCCATGCTGCTGTACTATCTAACTCAGGGCAATATGCCATCCTTTTACAGCAGGTGAGTAAAGGAGAGACAGTGTTAAATTTTCTGGCATGTTGTTTAACACATCTTCCATTCTGGGACCTTAATTATATCCAGGTGGTGTCCAGGTGCAGTTGTCTGGACTATCTCCATTGGGCACATTTGCTTATAGAATAGTTTGGTTGGTGGGTTTGGGGCTTTGTTGTTTTAGAAAAATGTGTTTTCCTGGCCACTCATTACTGGCTTCCACTTTTCCTAAATTTTCCCTGTGTCCCCAAACTGAGTAACAGCTAATCAAAGCCATAAATAAAAGAAGCCTGCTTTGACAACTGAGAACACTTCTAGCATAGTTTATATGACATGCTTGGCCTCACTGATTTTTCTGAAATCCACAGCAAGGACACATTTTAAAGCGTGCAATATTATTCCTGAGATGAATATAGCTGGATTTTTCTGTTGTTATTGTCCTGGAGACCACTGAATTTCACAATGAAATTTTAAAAACCCTGGACTTTCTAATGCAGTTACGTGAGAAGGAAGACACAATAAGAAAGAAAGATGGCACCAACACACAAGAAAAGCTTGAGTACAGAAGAAAAAATCCTTGCCTGGGGACAAAGGCATTTTCCAATGATCAGCCACAAAATCCCACCACCACATTTGGCTATGCCCACCAATCTCACTATGGTTGTTTAAGAGCTGTCAGAAATGTTGTTATGGCTAACTATGACAGCCTAGATATAGGTTAGCAAACAAATGTTTCTAATGGTAGTATGGTCTGACAATACCATTAGCTGGGATGGCCAACAAGTATCTTCATCCCTAGCAACCTTCATTCAACAAATGTAGCCTAGAGTTGGTTTGATTCCAATTAAAGGCACTATACAAGAGAGATGATCATAGAAAATATCTTTCATAAAGTTATTACAAACTGGTTCAGCTTAAATGTGAAACACAGCAAAAATGTTTTGTAAGTAAGTTAGATCATTGATTTGAAAGAACAAAAGCACAGATAAGTCAGCCAAACTGAATACTGAATACAAAGAAAATATACAGCTTCCCAAAGACAAAGAACACCAACAGGCTCAAATAAGAAGAATGAGACAATATATTGCATTAAGTTTGGAAAGCTCAGCCACATGATTTTTCAAGTCTCCTAGCAAATCTCTTTGATAAACTGTTGCAGACAGTGCCACAGGACTCCGAAATGGTAAGGGTATGACCTGCAATTAAGAAGGTGAAAAAATTGACCCATATTTACAGGTCTATTAGAGCCACTCGAATAGCTTGCTAGGCTTTAAAATAGTGTTCAGTGGGGAGTCTAATTAATGATGCAGAGGTAAAAGCAATATGGGATAAAATGCAACATGGGTTTACTAAAGGTAGCCCTTGCCAGACTCACTCAATTTCTTTTTTTGAAAAGGTAACTATGAAGGCAGCAGGGGAGGTATTTCCAGTAAAAATAGGGAAGCATTCATGTCTTTGTATGAGGCCCAGGTGATACCATATGGAAAACTGCATACAATTCTGGTCACCCACATTTCAGGGAGATACCTTCCAGCTGGAAGATGCACATAGAGGTCAGCATGAAGGTTAGGAAAATGGATGTGAGTCTTCTGGCTGTTCAGCCTAACGAGGGGGGATGCATCTGTGAGAAGCAGCCTGGGAAAAGGAGACCTCTCTAAAACAAAAGACAACACTGGCACAGAACCTATGAATACAAAGTGGTCGAGAGTAAATGCAGGTTGGAAAGAAAACAAGCTGCAAAAGCTTTGCAGCTTAGGCAAAGGTTTCCAAGAAGAGTTGTGAGGCTGAAAGCTAATTACATCTCAGGGTGAGCAGTGGGTATGTGAGAAAAGATGGCCCCACAAAGTGACCTGAGAGTAGGGAACTGTCAGATGCTCAGGGATTGTCTTTGTTTCCTCAGTTCCTACTTTGCGCTTTTCAAAGACCATTGCTATGTTTTTACATAAAACACATGCTCTGAACCAACTTTTGAATCAAATTATTCAATTTAGATCATGTTAAGAAATACAGCATAAAACTAGCATTGCAGTTAATTTTGCAAAATGGGAATTAAATGCAAGGTTACTTGAGAACCGGTATAAGTGGACCATTATAGCACTTCACATAATTTGTATTTAAAAATTCCTGTATTTTAATGTCAGTGAATATTATCATAAAATAATTTGTCACATCTGTAAGTTAATAAAATCAGGAATAGAAATAAAGCCCAGCATCAATACACTTGGTATAGGTATGCGCTGGATGTTACTAGCCATTAATACAGACTTCCTATGTGAGTAAGAGAAGAGGCAAAGATTCTGTTTCCAGTTAAATCAGTTGGACAAGAGTCAAGCACTCCCCCACTCTTTGATTTCTGACCAGGTCGTGACAGAAATATGGCTTACAGTGCTCTGTAGGTGCACAAAGTCTAGGAGACACTGACATAGAAAAGGAGGCAAAGTCCTGGGAAAAAGCAGAGAAACAAGTTGGTTTCATCTCATGTCTGCTACCACTTTCAGTATTTGCCACCCTTAATGTCCAGATTCCACTAGACATGGACCACATTATCACATAACCAGTCAGCAAAAGAGGACCTGTCAGCAGCAGCAAGCAGGAGATGGAGTGGCAGGAGGTATTGGTGGCTGCTGGCAGTGCTCTGGACCTGTGAAAGCCTGCGTCTCACTCTGGTAGGGCAAGGTGTGGTGGATGCCATGCATAACAATTCCCATTTCATTGCCTCAGAAACATTCCCTGCCATTTAAAATCTGTCTTTCTTTAGAACTCTGTTAAGAAGGAAAACAATTGAGAACTGTAGTGCTGTACTTTCTGTGCTCTCACTCCCTCACAGAATCAGAAGAACTAATACAGAGAAAGAAATGGGAAAAAAAGTTAAAACTTGTTTACACATTTGAAGCGTTCTCTCTTGAACTAAATGACCTTCACAGATCCCTTCCAACCAAAATTATCCTACAATTATATGAAGTGGTACTACTAGCCCCTTCAGGCCCTTCTCCCAGCTGACCATTCTCATGGAAGCTGGAAATGATGTGGAGCAGGAAGGCTCCATTCAGTGTCAGGTACAGTCTACCTGTAAGGGTGACACTGCAAGACCAAGCCATAAGAAAACTGCTTACAGCATCCCTAAACTTATGAATGCTTGAAGGGAAAAAATTGAACCTTGGGTAACAGTCATTTCAGTGGCACAGGTCACTTTGAGGGGAGCATAACTGCGTCAGTTTTGAAACATGCTGGATTTGGCACAAACTCTGCTGCATGAGGAAACATTAATTGTTTTTAAATATCTAAAGGATGGTCTGCAAAGCTGTAGCTAAGCTGTGTTAAAGGTTTAAAGACAATTCATTATTTTCTACTGATCTAAATCCTTAAATCACCTTAAAATCTTAGCTCGCCTAAGATCTTAAAATAAAAGAACTTACTTAAACTCCCTGTGTCACTGTATCAAGTATTAAACTGATCAATAGTTATTAAAACTTAAGTATGTAAATAAAAGTATAAACTTCATATTATTACAAAGTTGTAAGGTTTTAGAAATGTCATGACTGAATGTGGCTCTCGGCTAACTTCACAAAGTCGGTCCGCATTCATGTGGAGGTTCAAACTTCAGAGATAGTTTACTCTCTGTATTGCAGACATCCTTTTAGTTTGAGGATCCCTCTGCCACTTATGAGGTTGAAGACCACTATGAAAAGAATAATAAAATGATAACATAGCATTTTTCTTTTATGACTAAGGCTTGTATGAGTAACTGCACTCATCATTTTCACAGAATCATAGAATCATAGAGTCAGAATGGTTTGGGTTGGAAGGAACCTTAAAGATCATTTGGTTCCAACCCCTGGCCACAGGCAGGGACACCTTCTGCTAGAGCATGTTGCTCAAAGCCCCGTCCAACCTAGTCTTGAACACTGCCACACAGCTTCTCTGGGCAACCTGTGCCAGTGCCTCACCACCCTCACAGTAAAGAACTTCTTCATAATGTCTAATCTAAGTCTTCCCTCTTTCAGAGTAAAGCCATTCCCCATTGTCTTATGGCTACATGTCCTTGTAAAAAGTCCCTCTCTAGCTTTCCTGTGGGCTGTTTCCTTTCAGTGGTATTTTAGTAATGCATTGCACAACAGTCATCAACTCTCTGAAACATAAATAGGCTTGCAGTCAGTCTTCTGCTTTCTTTCTCAAATTTTCCTTCATTTTCCAGAGAAACTTTACTTTCCTCGCTCTGTGTGTAGTAGCCTTGTACTTGCTCCTATCACATCTTTTGTTGGAAGCAAGGGGTAGCTCTGCTTCCTCTTTCTGTTCCCTTAATAAAACCACACACTTGGAGGGAGAATTTTGCTTTCCCTGGCACTGAAAAGCTGTTCAGAGCAGTTAAGGGTAAGAGAAAGAAAAGAAGGAAAGAGGGTTTAAAGGACCAGCAGCTCCTGTTACTGGGCCCACCCTGAATGCTCCAGTCCAGGAGGAATCCATGTCTCAGCAGGGAAAAAGGACTGCAGCACCTTCATACACCGCAACAGTGCAGGACCCAATCGAAGTGTGTGCTCAACCAAAGGTCTTCCATACTGGCCCTCATCTCTTTGTTTCACCTTTCAAACAAACCCTCAACCACACTCCCTCCTGACTAGTAAATAAACAGATTATAGCCTAAGACAGCATCTATAGCTTAATTTGAGGTATTAAAGAGGAATAAGTAAACTTTGGCTATAAATTGGAGCAGGAATTAAACAAAAGTTTGGGGGGCAAGGGAAAGAATTTTGAAAGCCTGACATTCATTGAAAACCAAAACAATTAGCCCAGCTTTGAATTCACAAGCCCAGGGAAATTCATAAATCAGGCAAACCTGCCCTTGATGTTTGTTGTTACACACAAAAATCATTTAAAGTTGGAGCCCCTGCAGGCTGGGCCACCAAGGTCCCCTTGTACATGGTACCCAGCTCTTGAAAGTTGCCTTCTGGGCATGGTGCCATGTTGCCCACCTCACATCTCTGCCTTCCTCTTTTTGGGGGAGGGCATGGCTTTCAAATTCACCTCATAGTTTTGGAGCCCTTTTTCCCTATCAGAAAAGCTAAATTGGATGCCAAGTGCCCTGACTGTCAGCAGAACACAGCTGATGGCAAGAGCCACCAGGACAGTTTGAAGCCACCAGGACAGTCTGAAGCACAGCATTTCTTTTTGTGGGCTGCTGCTCCACTGCAGGCTCAACCAGCAGCCCTTCAGGTGCCATGATGGCAGCTTCCCTTTCAATTAAGAAATCTAAACCGGGAAGAGCCACAGAGAGGCAGGAATTATGCAGGGCAGTCAAAGGGGACGAGGCAAAGGCTAATGGCCTGAAGCGAGAAAGAAAGACAATCCAAGATGTAAAGATCCTAACAGTAAGTTCCGCCAAAAAGCACCCACGGGAACTCTTACACTGATGATTTTTGCTCTGAGAGGATCAGGGGGAGGAAGGAGAGGAGGTGATGGCCTATATGAACACTTTGTGCCTTCCAGTGCAAGAAATAAACAGACTAGCTCCAAGACTACTGATCACTACAGAGAGACTTTGAGTTGCTCCACTGAGGGTGAGGTAGTCATCTCTACCTGACATGACCACAAAGTTGTTATACTGTCAGCAGTACGAAAGTCCAACTCACACAGTTCCCTCTCTGGATATTTCTTTTCACAGCCGATATGTCAAAAATCAGAAAAAATTTTTTTAACCCCAGCAATCTAATAAACTGCACCCATGTTATTAAAGTCCTTTTTAAAAAGCACTTAGCTAAAAACCTAGTAAATTCGGAAGACAGGAAAGAAAAAAAGAAGGACTCTATTTAACCTGTCAGATCTTCTTCAGCCCAGAACTGGATGTAGCATAGAACTGAATTATACCTGTTGCTCTGCTGGCTCCTTTTCTTGTTAAAAATAGATCCAAAGAATTCTGCTAGATCTCTGTGGTAATTGATTTAACTGATCTTCAGACACTACTTTCTAACATCTAAGAAGTTACGTAAGAAGAGACATTCAGATATGGCTCAAGGTCTTTACCAAAATCAGAGGTTTTTTGCTACTTTGCTGTTTTAGAATCATAGAATAGTTAGGGTTGGAAAGGGCCTTGAGATCATCTAGTTCCAACCCCCCTGCCATGGGCAGGGACACCTCACCCAAGGCTCTGTCCAACCTGGCCTTGAACACCACCAGGGATGGAGAACAACTTCCCTGGGCAACCCATTCCTGTGCCTCACCACCCTCACAGTAAAGAACTTCTTCCTTATATCCAATCTAAA
>JANHGB010061521.1:0-29531 GCA_026283785.1 Coracopsis vasa
CTTAAACAGGGGAAGTTTAGATTGGATATAAGGAGGAAGTTCTTTACTGTGAGGGTGGTGAGGCACTGGAATGGGTTACCCAAGGAAGTTGTGAATGCTCCATCCCTGGTGGTGTTCAAGGCCAGGGTTAGACAGAGTCTTGGGTGACATGGTTTAGTGGTTTAGCGTGAGGTGTCCCTGCCTATGGCAGGAGCTTTGGAACTAGATGTTCTTAAGGTCCTTTCCAACCCTAACTATTCTATGATTCTATGATTCTGTGGTGGAATACTGGCACAGGTTGCTCAGAGAGGTGATAGATGCCCCATTCCTGGAAGTGTTCAAGGCCAGGTTGGATGGGGCTTTAAGCAACCTGATCTAGTGGAAGGGGTGTCCCTTCTCATTGCAGGGGGGTCGGACTAGGTGAGCTTTGAAGGTCCCTTCCAACCCAAACTATTCTATGATTCTACAATTATTTTAAAATAAAAGAGGTATAACCTTCAAATATGTTCAGTTAAGAAAATCTCCAGGTAATTTTATCTGTATCTCTCAGAGCCCCTCTACAAAACATGTTGAAATCCAGGCCATTCTCAGTAGGAGGAAATTTCTATAAAGTAAAAGAGGCTTTACCAAAACCAGAAGCTCTGATCAGCCTGGAGAAGCATCATTGTGTTCTCAAGCATCTCTTCTGAAGAAGGTGCGAGGGCATTTATGCTGTTTTCCAGTAAGATGCAAAAAGACATGAAATTAAGTTCCAAAAGTGAAAAACAGGCTAGGGAAATAAAATATATGTCTGCAATCTATTTACAGTGCTACCATCCCACATAGAGAATGACAGGAAGATTCTAGCTTGCAGCAAGGGGAAGATTAGAGGAAAATACTGGGAGATAAACCTATCAGATGTGGTTACAGTGAACAGTTGCTGATCTCAGTAAAATAGATTGGCTTTCTAATCTTTTTTGCACAGGCATCTTGATACATTATTCTCCAGCATGTGCTACATAAATAACAACAAAATACATAAGCAAATACATTTCAAGCTTTCCATGCTATAAATAAAGACATCTATCTCCTCCATGCCCATTAAAGATCATGTGCAAGAGGACCACTTTTCCTCGTTTCTTTGCTTGGGTAAAAGATGTCTAAGTGATCTTAAAAGCCTGTCTGTAAACTTATGCAGAAGGCAGCTGTTTGGGTGCCCTCAAAAGCCTTTCTGATGCCCTAGCTAGGGTGGAGAAGGAGCTTTATCACATAGCAAAGCTTCTAGGCTGACCTGTGAGCCCTGAGACATCCCCTCGAGAAGCCTACACAGCTATCCAAATTGCACCAGGGAAGTGGGAAGTTCCTGTTTTTTCAGCAGAACTGGAAAGGCCTGAAGCAATCTTTAACACGCACCTTTGGCTTCATATTCTCTATTGCTTTTAGAGGAAAGTGGATCAGCAAGGCTCTAGGTATTATAAGGTATGAGGCTCCAGGATATGTAGTGAAGCAGGGAGCTTTTTTTGAGTTGTTGTGAATCACCTGTAGATTCTTACTAGCCTACAGCACAGTAATCAGTATATGGTGCTTCCTAATATATTACAGAGAAGGTACATGAATAGGTACAGGAAAGGTACAGAAAGGTACAGGATACCTGTGTTCATCTCTAGCCAACCGTCCCTAACCAGCAGCAAGTGTCAGAGTTGAAGAGGATGAAGGTTTCATCCCCTGAAGATAAGAAAGGGAGTTAAGCAGCCCCCTTTTTATTAAAGCACTACTTTATCAATAGTAAAGTCAATAAAAGAGAGTCTTGTCCCCACTAGGCAGGACAATGTCAAGCAGGTAGATGATGAAAATGATGGAAATGTGAAAATGACCATCAAAACTGTAAAAAAACCAAACCAACCCCAAAACACACCCAAACAAAGAAGGGAACTGCACTGTGCCGTTTTGTCTTTGTTACTTCCTCCACTAAGGCATGCATGCGCTTGTGCTTACATTCACACATGAATCATATCATAAAAATCTATATAAAAGTTGCATAACAATTATGTAAGGAATAAAGGGTGCCCTGAAGGGAACGGAAGAATGATCTCCCTGTGGTGGCACGAGAGGACTTTCTTTGAACAACAAGTTCTCATATCTCAGTAGGGTTCTTTGGAAAAGTTCTTGTGGTGACTGGCTTGTTCCCAGCATCTGCAGCATGATGGCTGTCCAGAAAAGGCAGCAACACAGAGAGAACAGTAGCAAATTATTATTCTTTAACTAGTGTTTCATTAGTAAGAAAGTCTTGTGGAGCAGAGTGTGTTAACACCAAATGAAATGAACTGAGCAGATGTACAAAATAATGAAATCAGCTCTGAAACAGATGGGTTTTGTCTATCGATCGGGTCTGTCTGTCTGGGTGCTCTAAGATCATTCTTGCCTGGATATAGGGCCCAGATGATGCTTTCTTCTCTTCAATGTATATAACTGTTAATCATAACCAATGTGCAAGAGAAAAGCTGTCATCCAGGAACTGTGCATTCTGCTGTAACCACTTAATTATCCCCCTGCATAGCTTACTGCTATAATGCTGACAGCCTTCTGGAGGCAAAATTAGCAAAATGGCTTTACCTGGATGAGACTTTGTGGAGTTGGTAACCCTACCAGAGAAATGGCAGAGGCATCAGATTGCTAGGGTGAAATCCTGGTCCTGCTAACACCAGTAGAAAAACTTCCCATGCTTTCAAGGTGAGTAGGTGGGTTTCCCCTATCACTCTGTTCTCAGATCAACCACTCACTCATGGTTTACTAGTACTTACCTGTATCCAAGTTTTTCTTTCTAAAGTACGAATTTGATGTGCACTGCTTAGCAGTGCAGTTTGAGATCTACAGTGGAAAGGACACTGAAGTGCTAAGCAAAATTTATTAGAAGGGATCATCTCCTCAGAC
This sequence comes from Coracopsis vasa, assembly GCA_026283785.1. NCBI lineage: Eukaryota > Metazoa > Chordata > Aves > Psittaciformes > Psittacidae > Coracopsis > Coracopsis vasa. The sequence goes on from JANHGB010061521.1 coordinate 2,890, forward strand.
CATTTGTTAGAGTTGGAAAAAACAAGTAAGTTTCCATACATGCAAGCCTTTCTGAAGCAGAAGTAGTGTCACTTACTCTGGTTTATTTTGCTTTGAGTCTTAGAGGCTTTCTTTTGGACATCAGTTTTGGCATCTTCCATGTTGTGGTTGCAGAGTTTTTATGATTGTGATGGCCTGAAGACAGAAATGAGGTTGAGGTTTGGAAGAATTAGTAATCTCATGGAGGGATGGTGGAAAATAGAGAAAGAGGCCCAAACTTAACTGGAAAAGGCCATTTGGAAGAGATTACAGTCATGTCACTAATTCTTTACCAAATGCCATTCAGTACATTTGGATACTGAGATCTGTTTAGATTTTCTTGGATTTCTCCTTTTAACTTGTGCATAATAATGTAACCAATATAGAAATACGATGGCAAATTGCAGAGATTATAAACATGCTTACTACCAGCAAAATGAGTAGTTAGGCAAACACTGGGAGATTTTGGTTGGCAAGAGCTGTTGAGTTCTATTAATTTCTTTCTATACCTGCTTTTAGTTCTGTCTCATGATAGACAAGCGCCGATCCATGTGCTGCAGATACAGGCAACATACCCTGCATGCTGGTTTTGCATCAGTATTTCATGTTGTATTGCAAAGTGACCAAAAAAACAACGACAAAACAACAACTGGAGTGCTCTGGCCATTCCCAGATTTCCTTGCAAGGAACATACTTCGGTGTGTGACTTCATTAATAAAATCCCTTTTGCCGGATATCCAGAAGTTATTCCTCTATTAGTTTTATGTTAAAAAGCACCATTATTATGCTGCATTCTAGCAGCTGCAGTTAATCCTACTTTAGAAAGTGGCTCAGCATCACATGAGCATGAGAAATGGAGGAAGGAGGAAGACAGTTGGAGAAAGAAGAAAAAAAGCACATGAAGTGAATTTTGGGTTCTCTAATGTATATTTTAACAGGTATATATACATATTAACAGGTCTTTTGGCATTAGAAGGTGGATTATAATAAATCCTACTGTTTCACTCTTTGAGTTGTGAGTCAGAAATGAAGTCGCTTAAGGTGCAGTACACGTTGTTGCCGACATGAACTCTCGCCGTGCTGTTGTGTTTGCCCTGAGTGGTGAGTTCTGATACCTGCAGCCACGTGCCCCCAGGAGGCACTGCACCTGGGTTAAGATACCGTGTGGCGTATGATAAGGGAGCAGAGTTAGACCTTGAGCCCTTCGGCACTCAGCTGATTTTAACCTCTTCCTTAATTCATTCTAAGGGAAGGAGTGCCATGGCTCTCCAGTTCCCTGGGAATGCACCAGAGGAGCTGAATCTGTCAGGATGGGGTAGGAAAAGGCCTAAGAGTTTAACACACTTTCGAAAAATCTAGGAAAAGGAGGCAAAAATAAGGTACGTGCCTTTTAAAAAATACAGAGAGAAGCGAAGGTAAACAGAAAGTAACCTGTGTAACCTGCTCTAAGTGGCCCTGCCTTGTCAGAGGGGTTGGGCTAGATGATCTCCAGAGGTCCCTTCCAACCCTAATGACTCTGTGATTCTGTATTTCTGCATCCATGGGATTTGGAGACAAGGGCACCATAACCTGTCGGTAGGAAGAAGGGTCTCCCTACACTGCTCCTCATGCTGGATGTGTCACCTGGGCAGCATCGCCCTGTTAAAGGACCTTGTCCAGAGACAGCCTGCATTGCCTTTTGCTTGCCTTGGCAGACAGCATGTGGCAATTACTGATTTCAGCTTCTTGGGGCTCCCTTTCAAAGAAGGGCTCAGCCATACAGAGGCAGTGCTGCCCCAAAGTGGAAGGGGCAGCTGCGGCCACCTCATTGGGTTATCCTCACAGAGGGGCAGCCCTCCATGAGCCTCCATGCCTTCACCACACCAGGTGGTACAGAAATCATAGACTTTATTCTTGCAATAGAGCCACGGCAGTGATGCCGTTTCCTTTTCTTTAGCAGGGTTATTTTCCTTCAAGGTTAAAGGAACTTTCTATTCTAAATAACTGGCTGTATTTCCTGGTCATTCCCCCTTCTCCTTCAAATCTGTTTGTTCATCAACCACTTTCTTGGAATTTCTTCCTTGCCTTTTCAGCTGAACTGCGAGGAAATCTGATTTTAGGGAAAGCTTTGCAAAACAATTTACTGAGAAAATAAACAAATAAAATTGTTCTGTGGCAGTGGGGACTTTGGTTAGAGATTTTGCCTATCAGCATTCATTACACATTCAGTCCATTGTTGTTCACCATATGATTAGACTGTGTAAGGAAGAGTGGCAACTTCTGCTGAACTCTTCAGAAGTGGGTACTGTTGTCTGTTCCTGGCAGAAAAGACATGAACAGATGTTTCACAAGTCCAGTTCTTTCTCCTTTCTGAGGTTATTCTCAGTGCATGCAGATGGGAAAGGACAGGACAGGATAGGAGGACAGATCTGTTCAGTTTTCAAATGACATTGCAAACTGAAACTAAGTTGAGCTAGATGACAGACAGAATGAATAATGTAAAAGTCAAAGGGGAAGGAGCTGCAATGGAGGCAAGCAAGTGGATGCACATTGCAGAAAAGAAGGCAAGAAGAGGCTTTAAAACTACTGCAGCATGAGAGAAAATAAAAACGTCCTTGTGAGCTGGAAGCTGGTGTGGTAGGGAAATGAACTCACAAACTGCAGGTGTGCCCTGAAGAGATGGAGGAACAAGTAATTCAGTCCTTTAGACCCAGGCAACCACTTCAGCTAATCTGATGTATGGAGAGCACTTTGGTTTCCACTGAAGCTGGCCTCGAGCAAAAAATCTTAATGAACCCATCTGCTGGCAGAGCCCATGTACTTTTCCCTGTCAGTTCTGTGGAGTGCTCCTGGTGGTAAACATTTCAAAGAAAGGGAGTATACCTGTAGTGAAAAAAATTCTCTCTGCTCAGAGCAAAACAGAGAAAGCAGCAGAGGTCTACACAGAAAGATTACACAGTAAATGGCTGTTGATACAGAATCACAGGCTTGTTTCATTTTATTTCTTGATTTTTCTTTTTGTTGCTTATTTGATTTTATTGGTAAGAATTTGGCAGAAATTGCTTACTTCTATATGAAATACACGTGAAACCGCAGGATACAAATTCTGTTTTCCCTTTGCAGCCCATCTGAAGGCAAGCTGAGCTGCTTGGTGTCAGTGTGCTCTGCATGGCGGGGAGGTTCTCCAGCCCCTGAGAACATCCTGGGCCACTTCAGTGAAGAGGCCTCTCCTTTCCCACTCCTCAGGGGCTTGTTTTCAAACACCCAGGCACATGCTGTAACTCAGCTTTAATTATTCATTTGAATGTCTGTGCTACGTGTTTGCTTGTAATTTTGCCTCAGTGATGCTCATCTTCTTCTATAGCATTCACCTGCATTTCCTGAAACTCCAGTACAGGAAAACATCTGCAGCATTTCGTGGCACTTCAGCTCTCCTGATATACGTCAATGCAGTCAGCGTTTTCTCACAGCTAACAGCCTCGACAGCAGTGGGACTGGCAGATGGGGCAAAAAGAGCTTTGTTACTCTGAACAATGCCCTCTTGCCTTCCTTTTTTGCTTTACCTCACAGGAGCAATCAGGCATAGGATTAAAAATGTTTCCTTGTTTTTGAAAAGCAGTAAGAGCAACATACTTAAAATTGCAGCAAAAACCACTGTGAACTGTCTGCCCAGCTCTGGTGTGGGACGAACTGATCTCTGAAGGGTTTACCTAGTTGTCAGTGTTAAATTAACTTGGGAAAACTGACAATATTAAATTAACTTGGGAAAACTCCTAAAGGAGAAAAAAAAAAAAGAAAATACAGCTTTAGGGAAAAGATAATGACCCTGTGGCATTCAGTTAATTATCCAAATTATGCATGTACTTCGTGGGCAACAGACCTGGAGTAGTTTCCTCAGGAGTCTCACTTCATAGCAAAAGGAAACCATAATTTTGGAGAAGTCTAAAACCTATTATGACGTTTCCCATTCAAGAGGTGCATTTTGCTTACAAAGCCATATTCATAAGTCTCAGGTTAAAAACTGCTGGATTTATATATTTAATCTAAAAATTGAGTATCTTCAGGGCAATGGACTCGTTAATGGGAAAAAGTGTTATGTTTGATTGAGAAAATGTGAGTCTTTTCAGAAAGGGTTAATTTAATATTTCTTTGTTGATGCATTCATGCAGAAATAAACAAATCTTACCCCACTGCATGTCAGCTAAAGACATTTTCTAGTGCAGCTACAAAATGGTAACATCTCTTGATACCATTTCAAGCTCACTGACCTATTGGCATCTCTTGCATTTTGCTTCTGATGCTGGTATCAACTCTGGGCTTGGCTTTGCTGGCGAGCTGTCACACATATTAGGACATTGTGCTCTTTTGTTCAGGCAGCAATGTTTTAATAAGCCCAGATGGTTTTCCTTAATTCCCCTTGCTGCTGATGTCTCCTATTTTCAAAGTTTTGAATCTTCCTGCTCAGTGGCAGCTCTTCACCATGTGAAATATTAATCGCATCATATGAAAAAGAGCTTTTTGAGAGACCATTCCCTAATAGTGCTAATGTTGCTGGAGTTCAGAGAAACTCCTTTGGGGAGCTTTTTTTCTTCTTTAAAAGTAGCAAAGAAAATAGGGAGATGGTAGCTAAATACAGGGAGACCCAAGCCCAACACAGTATTATATTATTATATTTTAGTTATTAGGTCACTAAAATATATGAAGTCTTCACTTTTCCTGCTGTAGGGAGGTTTTAAGCTTGAAAATCTGTTTTTAGTTCTAATCACCTTTACATACCTTCTCATGCTCTATTTCATCTTCAAAACCCTTTATATAATAAAAGCAGGTGAGTCTACTTCATGGACCACCATAGTGTAGACTACCATTTTGTCCAGGGACAGGCTGTGCCCAGATCAGGTCTGCCGGAAAGCATTAAATGAAATACCTTCCTTTGAATATAGTCAACTGTTTTCTGTAAAGCCTTCTTGGCTTGGAGGGTGACATTACCAGAAATGGTCCTTGGAGAAGGCCAGAATAATTTTCTTTGCTGATGCTTAGGCAGGTGCTATGTGTAAGTGAAGAAACCAACAGTGGAGCTGTAGGTGACTGCAGAGATCTCTGCTGCTTCTGCACACAAAATGTTACTTAGGTCCCTTTGCAAAGAACAGGCAGGGAACCCAGGCCCCAAAACACTGCATCGTTAAGACTTGCAGGCAAGCCAGCCATAAAGCTAGGAGCAGAAGCCAAGCTCTATTGCAAATTCCTTGTTGCTGTGGTATTATATATCCCTAAGGGCATCTCTCTAATGGGCACTTGTAGCCAGAAAGTCAGCTGCCCTTCTCTTGGTGGTACTTCGTGCTTTGAATAATGAGCAATAAGGGTTTTGTTGGTCATTTAAATACCACAATCCTAGCACTTAAACACACTTAGCAGGTTCCAAATCTCCCTGTTTCTGAGCCAAGTAGCATTTTGAAAAGCATTAAGTTAAGTAGCCTCTCACAATAATTTTGCATTCGCTTTTTGAGCTTTCTGTACCAGAGCCCACTTTGAATGTATTGCTGTATTGATTTTGGTATTCTGCCATTCTCAAAAGTTTTCTTCTGGATTTTTCCATTGAAGCAGTTGCTCACTCAGATGTGTGTGTTCAGAGGGGAATCAGCTCCACGTACTGCACACTTGGAGATAACTTTCCTATTGCTCTTCCTCAAGGATTAGATGGGAATCTAGTGCCTAACCACATGCGTAGAGAAACCAGGCAGCGGATGTGAGGTCCCCAGCTGTTGAATATTTTAGCTGGTGTTTCACCCCCCAAAAAAAATCAGAAGCTTTTGTTACTGCATCAAGAGAAAACATGGCAAGTTTTAGCTCCAAAGGCAGTTTTTCCAGGGTGATCTGAGTAGGCCAGCTTAAAGGACAGCTGACAAAAATCCCAATGCAGTGATTAACATAATTAACCACCAGTATCTGAGGATTAGCATAGCCGTGGTTACTAGTGCTAAGTGCAGTAATGTGAACAAAAGAGGAACAAGCACGTGCAAGAAATTCCCTGCATTCTGACAGGCTGTTTTGCAGCTCAACCTTCTCTGGTCACCGAATGCAGCAGTGAGGTAGCTTTCAGTCCTGTTTGGAAATGAATACAGGCAGTGGTGTTTGTACAGTGCTCAGCTTTTACTAGCCCTTGGAGAATGAAAAGCTGAGCTCCTGAGGTTCGTCTCACCTGAGTGACTCACTGCCTGCCTGACCAAACTTTCAAAACCAGTTTCTAATTGCAGATGCTCAGTTTGAGCCATCGTGACCTGATTTTTGAGGAGCTCAGAGTTCCCATAGCTCAAGTCAGAGGCAAGGGGGAAACTTGCAAAGAGGATCTTCAGCCATTACCTGTTTGTTTTGAGACCCTCATCTGCATGATGCAGTGGAAGGGAAGGGCAGCCCTGCTGCCTGGCCATGCTTCTGGCATGTCCTCCCTTTAGCTCAGCATTTTTCTCACAGAAACCAAGACATAGCCTGGTAATCACAAAGAGATTTTGTATTTTTTAAGCTGCTTTCTGCATCGTGGTATCTGGAATCCAGCTATAGTTTGCTATGGAATGACATAAAGAATTTTTCCCTGGAGTTATTTACTAAAATGTGGGGCGCACTCTTTAGCCCCTGGATGTCCAACTGGAGAATTTAGAGAAGTAAATGGGCGTTTACTGTCACAAATTCCAGCCTGGACCTAATCGTGGGAGCTTTCCAGCACAGCTTTGAATTTTCAAGTTAGAGCCAATGGAGTACCTGAGTGGATCAGCAACAGGGGTGAGACACAGGTATAGTAAGTCCTGCACAGTGTTATTTCTCATACAGGCTTGTCTATCAGATGTGCTCCATTTGGCTAATTTAGTCTGGTGGTTTTCACTTCTCTCTCCATGCTTTTTGGCTTTAGAGGAAAAAAGATAAGACAGTAACAGGGAGTGCTGGGGTTAGTGTATTTGTGTTGTGTTTCTGAACAGCCTGACTGCTGCAGCAGGTCGAGTGATAGTTCTGCACAGCACTAACCTCACCAACTTCTGCCTTTGAGTCCTGCCCCACTCTTTCTTTGATCCCCCCTACCTTTGTGAGGAGACCTGCCTCTGAAAAGACTTGTAATTTTAAACAGAAGAAAGGAAAATTACAGAAGAGGCTATTGGACAGAATGCTGTTTCACAGCTGTTTTCAGCCAGGTCAGCCGCAGCTTGTGTTTGGAATTAAAACCACCAAATATTCAATAAGAAAAATAGTGGGTGCCTTGCACTGCCTTTTCTCCTGGGATTTCATCAAAGGGTAAATTAAATAACATTATTGTTAATGAGGTACTCTTAAGTGGCATTTTATTTGTCTTCTTGTGAAACAATACAAGCTTTAAGAACTATGGACAGTCCAGTTTTGTCTGACAGACACATGAGACCTTTGGAGGAAATTGCACTGGAGAGAGACTCACTGCCTCTAAGGACAGGAGGACCAACCCATGTTTTATAAGTCTGACTTCATGCTATACATTCGTAAGGCTGTGTGAGAAGGATGCTCCCGCAGCCTTCACTGTGCCATTTGCCATGCATTTGGTTAGACATTCTCTAGAGATCACTCTACTGAAAATCTTTATTATGCAAAATTCTCCCCCAAAAGTTTATGTCCTCATCAGCCAGGTCCTGAATGCAGATTGCAGCTCTCTCTAGAGTTACTACAGAGCCTTTTCCATGCTAATAACTTTTGGGTGTCCCAAGAAACTGATAGGCAATGAAAATTATACAGCAGTTGTCAAACCTGCTCCTATCCTTTCTTCGAAATACTCAAAATGGAGGCAGAGAGGTAAAAGTTTTCTACTTAACTTGTCTTCTTGTACATTTGGTATGATCGCTCTGTGTGTCAGCTTTAAGAATGCTTAAAACGGGAAAGTTGATTATTAGATACAGAAGAATAATCAATCACACTTAATGGAAAATTATTTTTTCCCTTCTTTTTGTGCTGCATTACTGAGACCATCAATTACTGGGGAAAAAATACCTGCCTCATATGGAAATTTATTATAAGTAGAAACTTCTCATAAAAGAAAAATAGCATAAACACCCTATTGATTTTGTAAGTAGGAAGCACAGGTGAGTTTTCAATGATGGGATAATGATATTAGCTATTGTAGACCTCCAGGGAGTTTTCATGAGGTTGCTGGTTCTAATTAAGAAAATGTTTTCCAGTCACCTCTATTCCAAGAAGCACCTTGCAAATTTCTTGCATGCAAAGAGATCAGGATCTTAGAGACTCTCAAAATAGATGTGCTATATAGAATGAGGCTATCAAGGTTACAACAGAAATGTCTGGAATGGAATATTTCTCCAGAATTTAAAAGAAAAAAAAATCTATCTGAAAAATAGAAAAAAATTTAGTCAAGATGCAAATTTCAGCCATATTTTCTGAACTTTTTTCATTGCTGACATTTTTTTTATACACAAACCATGATGATACTTGTCTTTGTACGCCTATGAATGCAACACACAAGCAAGGATGGAAGATGTGGCACTGCTCTTATCTTTAGGTTTAGTGCTAATATCAGATCCTGCCTGGAACAAAAGGAGGCTGCAGGGCAGCCAAGGATGCTTTGTTCATGTGCCTCTTTTTGTCTTAGCATGGGAATAGCTCCTCCAAGAGAGGTTCCTGGATAATGGGAATCAATAGGATGTTTTCTCTTTTGTGGAATGCCAGTAGTTGGTGGTGAAAACTCTGCATGATTTATCTCTTGAGAGTAGATGAGTCTTTGTTATCTGAGGCACTGGAATTAATCACTGTGGCAAACTTTTAGTTTAGGGTATTCTTTAGACAGCTAATGAACCAAATCAAGAAGATTTAATGGAGCTCTTACCTCCCTGAGTGTTGCATGAAAGAAGAGGGCAAAACTTACCCTGTTCCATTGAGAGAACTTTGCTGATCTGGCACTTGGAACAAAAGCCATTAATTGTCTTAAATGACTCCAGATAATGAGGTTTAGTAATTGGCTTTTGTTTTAATACAGCTTTGAAAGACTAAACCCCATAAATCTGTGTAATGCCTCAGAATAAGCAACAGTTAAGAGGCAGGTTTGACTTCACAAATAGTGCCTGTCCAAACTGGATAAAGCTGTATCAATCAGTTCAGTTACATGAATGATCTCCAGCATAGTTGATGTTAAGAATAATTTTAAAATACGGATTTGTTTGGACACTTTGAGGTACAGAGTGGAAGTAAGGTAATTTTGTTGCAGTGCGTGGGTACAGTTTTGCAATGAAATACGTTGTTATTGATTTTCAGTAGAACCCAATTGTATGCCTTAAATTGAAGACTTAAAGGTCTTAAAATACCTGATAAAGTGTGCAACAGCTGTACTCTTAAGTATAAAACCAGTATACTCCTGCCTTCTGTTATAAGTGTGTATCATCTGAAAGAAGGTAGATGCCTGTGCACAGTGATACTCTGCAGTCACATGTGAGACCATGAGGGAATTCATCCTTATTTGACTGTAGCATCACATCAGAATTTCCCCTGCTTTTTTGTTGGGGAAATTGCTGATTCACACACATGCTGATGTGTGTGTTATTAGAAAAGAAAGCCACAAGCTAACTAGGAAGGTGCTTTCTGCAGTAACTGGGCAATCTCTGCCTACAAACACACCTTGTAGCATTGCAGAGTGAAGGAAATCCCCCATCACACGTCTGAGAGCACTTCCTCATCCAGTGCAGTACAAGTGAAAATTAAGATAAGGACTCATGTTTCTTGAAACCTTAAAATCTTCAGGGAGTTGTGTAACAACAGCATTTCAAATCAAGTTGCAAGCAGCCTGATTTTAGAAGTGAGACTGAAAGTGTTGCAAGATAATTTGACGAAGAACCAAACAACAACCTGATTTTACACATCCACAGCTCTGAAAATCCAAATACTAATATCCCTACTCAATACGTCATTGCTCATCCTTCATGCCTCACTCTTACTTGGCCCAGTTCCTCCCTTCCACCTGTACATGTTAATACCAGGAGTCTGCTTTTAGCATTAGGGCACTGTGGTGATCATAAAGAAATGTACAGTAGTTAGTCCCTGACAGTTAAGGGCTCTAAGGTCCCAGGAAGTGGTTTCTCCCATGTTTTCTTCAAATGGAAATGCTGGGTTGTTTTTTTTGTTTTGTTTGGGGGGGCATTTTTTGGGGGCGTTTCAGGGTTTTTTAATGGGTTTTTTGCTGCCAATATATTAGCAAATATTTGCGTTCATGCAGCTTGCTCTGCAGTTAACAGGAACTGTGTAATTAACTCATGTCACCACCACATTGTGAAAGTAAAAGCAAATGTTCTTGTCCCTTGGCAGGGGCAAATGTGTGGCAGCAAATTTGCATTATAATGGCAGCTTTCATGGGGGAAAGTTGATCTTTTTTTCTCCATACTTTTATTCTCCCCAAATCCACAAGGTGGGGAGTTCATGACCTCAGACAAATGGAATAGCAGAATACAAGCTTGAGGCTAGCAATCCTAAACTGGTTTTAGTTTTTGAATTCGCAGAAGAGATTGTTTTTCTTTGGGTAGGTGTACTGTGTCCTGTGCCTGTATGTCCAGGCACATTGATACCAAAGAATAACTTGCTGACTGTATCTTTTCCTAAATGACCAAAGCTACTAGTGTTGGCAGTCTTCTCCCAGTGAAAAGGTACTTCTGAATTGCAAAACATCTTTTGTGAAATAAAATAGTCTTTACTTACATTCATGTTGCATGTGCCATTTCTTGTGTGTCTTTTTTGCCTTTGCTGTTCGTGTCTCTATCTTCTTTCTCGGCGTGTTAATTTTTATGGCCATTCATTTTTTTCATTTTGTTTTAACTCATCTCTGTATTATACTTGTCTGTCTCTAATCTGGTTTTCTTTTATTTTCCCTTTCCCAAGTCTAAGTAGTGTCTAAGTTGTTTTTTGTCATCCAGATTTGGTTGCCTTGATTCACCTGTATGTCCTTCCGCCCTCAGTTCTGTGATGGTTCTTGTCTCTTATCAGTTATGTTTCCCTGTATGTTATTCTCAGGGGGGGATAAGCAATCTTAATATCTAACGGGTTGAATGGTTAATGCACTCTGAAGGACACAGTATATCCATGTAAGTCCAAAAAACTTCAGAACCAGCATAGGCTAATTCTTCCTAGGACCGAGCCAGAATTTTGACCAATCCAATAACATTTGGACATTCTAACATGAATATAGACCTGGTGTTGAAAAGCACGCTAGTACTGATCATTGTGTCGCTTTGGTTTTCAGATGTTTCATGCGTTAAAATGTTGAGGAGAGTGAATGAATTGAATTTGTTAGCAATCCTAGAGTTGTTTATGAAAAGATGAACTGAATTTGCTAAGATTTGTTTCAGTTTACTGTGCTGGACATAATTTGATCAGTGGGCCGCTAGGTCACAAAGTGACCCATGATACAATGTTTTTGGTGTCATCTGCAACCTCCAAAATTATTCATTTCAGTAAATGAACTTCAATGTTTTGGATGTGGAACTGGTACTGAAAGAGCCTTCTGCTCGCTCTTCTGTTTGGGCTGTGCCTTGTGGCCGAAAACCTCTACCATGGTACTGAACTTCTCTCCAGAATAAACCATTCCTACTCACTCCCCTTTTAACTGTGGTAAAGGTATTCTGTTGAAAGCGAAAAGCTGCATTTAAGATGTGGAAACATGGAAGAGAGAGAGAGTGTGGTCTTCTTCAGTCCAGAAAGTTCTATTTCATTAATTAGAAATATCTGTGAGGGCAGAACTTTGATTATGCGCAACTGTACAGTTAATCACAGTTCATTATTCTTCTCAAGTAATAGGTGGCTTTTGGCACATCACCATTTTCTCTCACTTAGGCTCTAATCGAGCATTCTCTGAGAGCAGCAGACCACTGGCCAGTAGCTTAGGCTCCAGACGTCTGAATGTGGTTGAACAAAGCGGGTATCTGGATTTCCTTGTGCATAGCACACAGACACCCTGCATGGACTGGCCACATGTTTGTTTCTGAGTGACAAATCTTGTCAAGTTTTGAAACCAGATCTAGAGAAAAGGCCTTACAGAAGGAAGTTGCGTAGCATTTGCAACAAGTAAAAATGAAACTCACTCTGCAGAATTCTTAAACTTTTGAATGCTTACTTCTTCTTTGGTAATTATTCAAGAAGTCTGAAGAAGTCAAACCAATCTTGGCAGCTTCCCAGGGAAAACCCTGGTAAATGGTAAAAGTTTGTGGGTTTGGTGTTTTGGGTTGTTCTTTTATTTTCTTCTTTTTTCCTGAGACACCTGAGACAATACACTGCACTGGCTTTAAACCTGGTGGGGATTGTATTTATATTGAGCTGGAGGCCATCATAGTATATAATGCATAATTCAGCCTGACCCTAGTGTGTTTTCCCAAAAGTGTATTGTTAACATTCTTAAGAAAGATGGGTTGAGGATTCAAAAAGATTATGTATAAATAGTTCAATCAAATTCAAGATTATGCAGCACTTCCTACTCAGAGAGGGGAAGTTTATATATTTATTAAAATAAGTTTATTCATTTTTGTTTTGCCCTCTTTGCTGACAGTTTGGTAGAAGAGCTCTTCACTGCTGCAACCAGTTGGAATCAGGGGGCTGTATTAATCAGTGCAGTGAGGCTGCTGTGAGATAAGCCAGTCACTGCTGCATCGTCTGTATTGTGTTTGAACACTAGCTTGAATGGATGGTTGCAGTGACAAGAAGCTGAATTGCTGTGTCAAAGGTCTTCAGCGACAGGTTTCTTAGCTTGTTGCCTGTCTAAAGGATTTGGGCTCTTGGCACTGGTGTTACAAAAATTTGCATTGGTCTGCATAGCAAGCAAATATGATGGAGAGTGGGAACATAAAATACAGCAAAATTTCTTAGTGATACAGATGTTTTAGCCATGATGACTTAAGGATCAGTAACGCACTGGAAGGACTCTGTGACTGTAAGATTTTCTATGATTTCTGGCTATTTGTTCCTATAAAACTTACTACTGTACCCAGAAACCTTGTCTCACTTAGAAGCACAGAGATACTGGCACAGAAAGAGCTGTGCCTTCATGTATATCTCAATGTATTTGTATTGTTATGTCTTAATTCTAGGTTTGCAGTGCATCTCTTTATTTATACTCAGTTACTGAGATATATTTAATTTTATCTGTATTTTCAGGGAATTATTTTTCTTCTTAAAAGTGCCATAAATGATGCAGTCCTGTCTTCGCTCTGTCTGTTTATATGTATGATTTATGTAACATTGCTATTAAATTTTTAGTTGCATCTAGTGTGCAAGCTACATAGTCTCACATTCAGAAGTAGGTAATGGGGCTGTCATTTTAGTAGATCCACATGTGGGAATAGCAGGCAGTTTTTGCAATGTTCCCTCCCCTAGTGATCTTCTAATGTAATTAACTGATACAGCAGCACGATGATACTTTAAGCAGTTTAACCCCATTATTTCCCTCCTACTGGGGTTCCTCACATGCCTGAAATCTGAATGCCTCAAGTCCTTGAAGAAGTCTTTTAAACAACATAGTTTTTATCACCTTGAGTGATACATTGTATGTGATTTGATGATTTTGTTGCTTGAAAAATGTCTGGATTTTCCTCTCCTGTTTATTCCCATGTTCAGAATGAATCATGAATATTGGCAATGCGTAACATATATAACAGGAACGAAATGGCACCAGCTTTCAAGAACATTTCAGTCGCCTCTCTTGATTAGCCTCAACAGGAAATCTTAGCTGTGACTTGTGTGCTTTTTTAGCTTGTCTGCCGTGAACCAAATACGATGTAAATTCATCTCTGTGAGCATGCACAGTTAACAATGGAATAACAGTCCTTCCCTAGATATTATACAACAGGATGGAATGATTCACCAATGTAACGTGGGCACCTTTGGAAATGTAAATAGTGCCTTATTCTGGGTGACTCGGGCATGATTAAAATAAAAGCAATAAAGACAAGGGAAGAGAGAGGAGGGAGGGTATTTGTAAGGCCAGGAGCTTCTCACAAGCACACATACTTGGCTTGTTTAGACAGCATTTATAGGTCATGCTGGTTGTCTTTAGATAATTAAAAAAACCCAAACAGCCAAACCCAACAAACCAAAACAGGCTGTGCTGTATTCCATTATCTCTGCTAACACACCTAAAATAAATCATTCATCATCTGAAGCCTGTGGGAATAATCGGGTTTTGACAGTAATTTCAGATGAGTTGGCACTGTAGGAACATCAGGCAAGTTTCTTTCTCTAGATACTCATTAGTTGCCCTTTTTAAGTCCTACCAAGTTACAGAGAGGAGATGATATTCCAAGCTGAATAGCTGCACCATCTTCCCTTTGTGGACAGACATAATTAAGCACACACAGGCATGTTCTGAATTCAGAAGAAAGGACGTACAGTGCCACCTTTTTCCCTGGTGATTCTACTTGGCTTCTTTATTCTGCAGTCATCTTCTGCTGGCATTGTCAACTCTCATTTCTCGGTAATCTCTCTCTGCTCCCCAGTCCTGCTACTTCAGGATTAGACAGTTTAAAAAGGAGAGAGAAGAAAAATACTGCTATCCAAATTTAGGCAGATGGACATTTAGCATTGTCTAATGATGCTAGTTTACTGCAGCACCCTGAAAGAAACCTGAGTCCACTACAGGATGGAGACATTTGATATGATAGTGATTTCTCCAGTGCCAGAATGGTGACTGTAAAGAAATGCTTCCTTATGGATAATGATATATATCAGATAACCCAAAAACGTGTTGATTTTTACTTTTGGTATTAATATAATGACACCTAGGCCTTGATGTAGCTTCCACTGAAACAATTACTGAATTTTCATTAAGTTCAGAATAGAAAGTCTGTCCGCAGATCCTCCAATGCTTTGTTTTACTGTTTTGGAGATGTTTCTTATGAAGTGTTTGCTTTTGTTAATATTTATGGACACAAAGGGACTGGGAGAGTAATTAGTAATTTGCAAAAGTTGATAGTTTTCTTAATAAACAGAATATTCTTATATTTAATGAGTAGCAATAAGAATGGCAAAAGGATTAAGGAGGTACAGTCCAGATAAGCAGCTCTGGTACTTCAGTGCAACTGTAGCAAATGTACTGAGCTACTCCAGTTAGCTGGTAGTCCAGCCCATACAATCTAAAAGCATCCAGCGCAGTATCTGTTTGCCTTCTCCACACCCATGGCTAAGCTGTAAAAGTGAAGAATTGTAGCAGCCTTCAGTGAAAAGCATAAAGGAGCACCAGTATACATGCAAGCAAATAAGAAAGCAGTAACAATGGTGCAAATGACACATAAATTAAATCCTGTCTTCATTCAGGCCACAGAATTTGTCTATGAATCAGTGTACACTGGTTGTAAAAGAGTGGTAATGGAGAGAAGCTAACAGCATTTCTTAAGAGCCTCGTTTATTCTACTCCATTGATAAGCTCCATGGAGCTGATCTGTTGAGGGGGCTCTTCAAAATGGAAATGCATTTCTGAAAGCAAATTCTATTGATGGGAGTCAGTAATGATGAGGATTTCATCACTGGTTAAGAAACTTTGTTGTCTTTGCCGCACTTCTTAGTGAAACAGGCAATAGGAATTTAAAACAAATAGACTACATCCATATTCAGTGGATAGCCTCATGGAGAATCTTCTAAAACACAGCAGATTTAGGTGGCTTCACAACTTGGAAATCAAGTTTCCTCTAGGGTAATGGGAAAATTTTCCCAGTTTAATAGAAAAAATGCCAGCATTCCAGGAGCTGTGAAGCTGTGGCGGAGGAGCGGGAGAGAAAGCACAGCCTGGCTTTTCATGTTATTGTTGGCACAGCAGCAGCACTGTGCTACATGGGAGCTATGAACATCTATATCCCATCAGAGCATATACTCTCTTGGGAATATCCTGACCTAAGCAGAGGAAGTAATTTCACTGACAGTCTGAAATTTCCCCAGTGACATAGTTTGATTATGTCTCTGGCTTAACATTTGCATTCCAGAATGAGGAATGTTTCTTCTAAGGGACTCATGGTGGTTGGCAGAAGCCAAAGCTATTTCAGTCTCTCCATTCCTCTTCCTTCTTAGCAGGTACTGGGGCTGGAGAAAGCAGGGAATGCTATTTCAAAGGCAGCTTGTATTAGACATATAAAAACCAAAAAAAAGAAAGAATGGGAACAGTAAAAAAAGAAATAAGATGTGAGAAAATCCCAACTATTGAGCCAGAGCCAGCATAAATCAGTGTAGCTGTACTGCACACAGTAAAGTTGGGGATATCATCGTTATTTACACTAGCTGAGAATCTGACATCTAATTCATCTGTGAAAGAAAATGTACAATGGAATTAAACCCCACCAAACTAGTTCTTTGCTGTACCAGCTCAGTGCTTAATGCCACTCCAGCAGAGCAGAAAATGACACTTTCATTTTAACAGTTTATGGCTTTTTCAAGAAAAAATACAGAAAATATGCAGCCAAAACCCAAACAAAGCAGCTGAATTGCAGGGTTTCAATCTCTTTTAGTGATACGTTTCTGGAAGGCAATTTTCTGTTTTACTGGTCATGGAAAATTAATCATATGTTTGATGATTTGTATCCTGCTGTTGTAATCTTCTCTTCATTTTTTTTTTTTGCTTCATGTTATTTAATCTAAGTGTCATTTCTAAAGAGAACAGAATGAACTGAGGGCCTCCCATCTATGTAGCCTTATCTTTTTATCAGCATTTTTTAATGACTGGTAGTCTGATACAAGGGTATGAAGATAGGCTGAGAAAGTTGGGGCTGTTCAGCCTGGAGAAGAGAAGCTGCATGGAGACCTCACAGCAGCATCCATTGTCTGAAGGCGGCTACAGGGATGCTGGAGAGGGACTCTTCATCGGGGACTGTAGTGATAGGACAAGGGGTAATGGGCTCAAACTTAAACAAGGGAAGTTTTGGTTAGATATAAGGAAGAAGTTCTTTACTGTGAGGGTAGTGAGGCCCACCCTGTAGCTGTGCCTGGGATTGCTCCGACCGAGGTGTAGGACCTTGCACTTGGCTTGGTTGAACTACATGAGGTTGGCACTGGCTCACCTCTCAAGCGTGCCAAGGTCCCTCTGGATGACATTCCTTTCCTCCAGCATATAAACTGAACCACACAGCTCAGTGTCACTGGCAAACTTGCTGAGGGCACACTCAATCCCACTTTTCATGTCACCAACAAAGACATTGAACAAGACCGGTCCTGACACCGACCCCTGAGGGCCGCTACTTATTACTGGTCTCCAGCTGGACATTGAGCCATTGACTGCAACTCTGTGTGCAGCCATCCAAGCCAATTCTTTATCCACTGAGTGGTCCACCTATCAAATTGATGTCTCTCCAATTTAGAGACAAGGATGTCATGTGGGACAGTGTCAAATGCTTTGCACAAGTACGTTGCTGTGTCTATATCCATTTAGATTTTTCATCCTATGACATTCACACAAAACTTCATTTACTTTCAGCTTGATGATCTAAGAAGTTCCTTTCAAGCCTTCACAGGCTCAGAAATTCTCTTTCACAGCTTTTACTGGAGATCAAAACTGTACCTACAGAGATCACATACCTCCATCCTGCCAAAAGCCTATTATGCTTCGCTGTGAAACCCTGTCTGTGCAGGACATCACCTGCAGATAAGCCCAGGGTGACCTTGGCTGTTTCTAACTGGAACAATGGGAGGCACCTGACTACTGCAGTGCATTGTGTAGCCCTGGTTCTGGTGCAGTTTCGCGATTGCACATCATAACAAGGCCCTATGTGCCATTTGATGGCAGCTCAGAAGCATGAACAGGAATATCTTTTCAATTTCTTCCCGAATTACCATCTTTCTAACATCACATTAATTTTCATTCATCTATAGATTTCATTTCAATACTAACAAAAACTTACTTAGCTTTAACATTTTGCCCAACCTTAAATTCATAAATTATTTTTGGCTTGCAGGCATTTTGCCTCAGTCTTGTCCATTTTTTCTATGAGAAATTCCTCTGAGTTAATACTACTGTTTCCTTACTCTGTGCACATTCTGCATAAATACATTCACATACTCTTTTTTAAATTACTTATTACAGTTGCCAAGTATTTTCTCAAATGCTGAACTTCGTCTTGATTAAGTTGTACTAATAGAGTGCACAGTTCTTCCTGCAGTTTCTAAGTCAGAATTTAAAGTACTAGATGTGTTCCTACCTCAGATTTATTGTTTACTTGCATTCAATTTTCTATAATGCAGGGTTCTGCCGACTACCTTACATCTACTTTCCCGAATCAGTACCTCTTTTGATCAATAGACTTTTATCATAGATTAGTGTAAATATTAGATGTTTTGTTCTTGTTGACAATATGTATTTCTACCCTATAGGTGTTTAGTTCTTTTTAATTTTGGGAGGTTCAGAATTCATTCAAACAGAGTTTTGCAGTCTTTGCACTATTAAATAAGATTCTCTACACAAATACTTCAACTTCTTCCCAAAGTTTTTTACAACAGCATCTTAAATGTTGGAAATATGAGAGAGAGCAAGGGAAAAACTTGATGAGTTCCTTTGGAAAGGACTTTAACATTGCCAAAGCTAAAACAGCCTTTGCTGCTTAAATAAGAATGTCAGGTTGCCTAGAACTAACAATACTGGTTTTATTTATTTAAATATAAATAAATCAGAAATTGAAAAATTATACAGATGTCTTTAAACTTACTGATATATCAATGTTTAGTAAGCTACAGATCATCCTTTGCCACCCTAGACAACATCTCTTGGCATTCATTCACCCTCTTCTTACACACAGTATGAAATCTAAATAGGTTTAAGTACTGTTAAGTAGCTCATAACCAAACAGCCTCCTCTAACATTCACATTTCTGCACTAACTAGCATCACCTAAATTCATCCCTCATTTCTCAACAGAAGTAAAAGATGAAGCAAAAGTATTTCAGCTTATATCATTTTACATATAATGCTGCTGGAATACAGATACTAATGTTCTGGTATTACCACTAAATGTGCTATAAATCACAGAAAATACATACTTACAAAATCTTTTCTGCTTGGTCTAAATTATCATTCTCATCGCTAACAATCACTTGTTGGACACTTATTATTGCCAGTACAAAACATGTTCCTCCTATCTCTCTCTCTGACATGTTATATTCCCAGGCACAGCTCCAAGAGCCTTGTTGAAACATGGATACATCTCATGCTATGCTATTACTGTCATGTGGTTGATTCTTCTTGGCTTACATTCAAGTCAACTGCTTCAACACACAAAAAAAAAAAAAGCCAAGGTTGGTCCAAATTTCTTTTCACAGTGGGACAGACTTTAAGTATCCATTTTATGGATGTGTTTTGTTTAAAGTTTTTTAAACATTTTTCTTCTACAGTCATTTTTTTGTGGATGAAAACCTGATTTTGACAAAATTAAAAGCAATTTTTCCTGTTAATTTCTGCTTTTCATCTGCACACACATTTTCCTAAAATTTCCTTTTAATGTATATTTCAAGATTGAAATATTCTCTGCATGATGTCTATTGCTTTGAACTATTAAGATGCTTATATGAAGCTGGTTTACTTTCTGATTTACTCTGAATGTATTTACTGGTAGCAATGGGGGAGGAGATTTCCACAGCTGCATCAGTAATACAAAAAGAAGATTCTTTAACAAACTGATTAATTTTTTGAAACCTTGTTTTGTAAACAAATCAACAAACAGAGCATATAAAGAAGAAATCTTAATGATGTTAGACTAGGTTTTCCCTGGAGATTTATCTTTTCAGTACTTCCTTATAAAACAATTATACTAATTTTAATTGATTATTTTTTTATTTTTGAATCTTTTTTAGTATATTGACAGTTTTGCAGCATTGTGCTGCTTAAAGTTGTTTGCATTAGCTATTTTATATGTCCTGCAGGCAAGATTATACTTTTTCTTTCCAACAGGCTTCTGAAGTGCTGCAGAGAGCATTGGATCTTATCTGCTATTTAACAGCTGAGAAATTTCCTATTTAATTTTACAATCTTCCAGATAGGAATAACTTTTTCTCAAAATGTATATGCTTATATTTTCATATTCTCAAAGTTTTCCTCCTCTCCTTGTTTGTCTTTTTGGTGGTGTTTCTAACACTTTGGGTACTCTTTGGGAAAGCTATTGCTTTTGTGTTTAAATGTAATTACAGATAAATAAACTGGTTTTAAAACTACTTAAAAAAAATAGTGGAGTAGGGATCTTATTAAATTCTGCTTCTTCATGGGTTCTTCAGGCTGTGTTTATACCACATAATCAATTCAAAGACATAGAATAAGAAAAACAATCAGTTCCATCATGACCCACTTCCTACCAATACAGGCAGGTGCTTGTAGAAAATTTTCCAGGTATTTTGCTTCCAAATTGCTGATAAACCTATTTATAAGTTTCTGATACATACTCTAATGGTTTTCAGTGATGCCAAGTTTCTTTACACAGAATAAGACACTACCCGGCTGGGAAAAGACCACACTATACAGATTATTTACCTTTTTTACACTGCCAAGACTGCAATTTTTGTTCAGGAAGTTTGCATGGTCTATACTTGGGAACAAGACAGTGAAGCTTAAACTAGAAAGTAAAAATAATACTCTTGCAACTTCTCTAAACAGATGTGTGACTGAAAGTGAATGCTTGGCTGTCAAAAATAGGAACATGTATTCTTTCCTGATTTGTTCTTAGTGGGGCTTCAGGAGCCTCTGAGCAAATCAAGGGGTACGGACCTTAATTTCTCATTTGCTGTTTTGCCAAGAAATGAAAGTTAATAACATGACTTTTAATCAGCCAGGGGATTCTGAAAATGTGATCCTAAACCTTAAAGCTCTTCAGCTGAAAGAAATATTGATAAAAATACTCTGGCCTGCTAAGTCTAACCAGTGTAATGCAAATGCTAATCATCATACGTAATAAAGGCATACAAGCAATGAGGGGATAAATTTACAAGTTCTTCTCCTTCTTCTTTGGCAAGCAATACCAAAAAAACCCAAACATTTAGAACGGTTGCTATGAATTTATAAGACATCAATAGGAAGATGCAGTTGATCTGAAGTCAAAAAGCTGCATATGGTTTCTGTGGATTTTGGAGATAATAACTTTAAGTAGGAGAATTGAAAAACAAGCAGGCTAGAAACCATTGGGAGTATATAAGGGACACATCTTTGACCATAAATTTGTGATGACACCACTGACATTCACAAGTTTGATTAACTTCAAAAAGAGTAAGATTCTTAGATGCAGTGAAAAAGAATGAGACAGCCAGGGTAGAACAAAGTTCAGGAAAAACTGATCATCTGATGAAGTGTTTCAGTTAAAACTGAGAAGGATTATCTGAACCAAAGGGAAATAAAGCTATCATCTTGAACAATGTATGATGATTCATAACAGAAAGGTAAAGCCCATGGAAAAAGTGTAACAGTCGAGCACACCTTGGAAATGTATGACAGTACTTTCTCACAAAACTGTTTAATTAAAGAAACTACTTATTGACTGAGTTTACATGGCAAGGAAAAATTCTGTCCTTGATGTGAAAGACACACTTACAGCACAATCTGAAGCAAAAATGTTTTGTCCAATTTATCATCAACAACAAAATTTCTGTCAGTGAGCAGCCAGACCAAGAGAAGCTACTGGCAAGGCATATTACAATGTCTGGCACACTCTATTAAGGGAAGCAAAGATCCCTCCAGTCAACAAAAAGGCTGTGTATAAAATACATGGTAAGTTATGTGAGAACAGGAATGATTAGATGAAATAGTTACTACATAAGTGTGATATCCCTGAGTGAGAAAAATCTCAGTATAAAATAAAAATAACCCAACAAAGCAACCTGGCCAGATTACAGAAATAAGACAGACAGAAAATACAGTCAGCATCTAAAAATATATATAAAAAAATCTCTGAGCTAAGTGCAGAAGACTTCTTAAAGTATAACAAGTAGAGAAATTAAAAAAAGTAATAACATGCAGTATTCTTCCTTTTTAACAGGCTGTATGTATATTAACAGTGTAGTTGGGAGTATGAGAGATTCTTTTAACCTCTGAGATGAGAGATTCTTTTAACCACTCATCTGAGTTCTGAAGTATTGCTGGGGCTTATCCTTCCTATTTCAAGAACAAGAATAGATTACAAGGAACCTAGCCCTGTAAAGAAATTTCAACACTGGCCTAGTATCCAGAGATCTGATGAATCTCAGAAACCTATAAAATTGTTAATACATTTTATTTTGTTTACTAACTCCAGCAGTGTTTAAATAGCAAATGTTATTCACCTAAACTCCAACTAAAGGGTTCAAGTAGCATACATCCTACCAAATTTAGACAGCTGACTGAAATGCTTAATAAAAAAGACCTGACTTAAAAGACTTGAGGGTTATATTTTTTCAGAAAATAGGGCAGTCTTAGAAAAATTCAGCTAAACTGAAAAAGTCTCTCTAACCCTCTTATCTCTCCTTTAA
Source organism: Coracopsis vasa (assembly GCA_026283785.1). Taxonomy (NCBI): domain Eukaryota; kingdom Metazoa; phylum Chordata; class Aves; order Psittaciformes; family Psittacidae; genus Coracopsis; species Coracopsis vasa. The sequence continues at coordinate 25,332 of JANHGB010061521.1, forward strand.
CTACTGAAGGAGCTTAGGCCCTTCTTTTGGCAACCTTAGCAACATTACTAGTTAGGTGAGATATATCTGTGTCACAACACATTCCCTCTGAAAATAACTTCTCCATTAGCTTCTGGGTTTTCGTGGCAATAATTCACGATTCTGGTTTTTAACTATGCAGTGTGAAAGGTCAGATCACCATATGAATCTCAACTTTCCCATTTCCCATGTCAGTGTCTGAAACTACTTATGCCATTTGTTGCTTACCATGTATGGGGACGAGTTTTGTTAGACTTTCCATATTTCAGATTGTATTAAAGGATTCTAGACTTGTAAGTACATCTGATGTCTCAGAGAGAAGGTACTTCTCATAAATGAAGAAGCAGTGGTATGAAGCATTCTGCATTCTTCAGATAAAGCAGTATTCAGTCAGAAGGAAGGCCTCTCTGTCTGTCAGCTCAGCATTTTGCCACCAGGATATGCAGATACAGTATCTGATTTTCAGAAATGAGAGCTTCATTTCTAGCATTCAGAACTGATGCATCTGTTCTGGGTGGGAAAGACAGCTGAGCCTGCACTGAGCTCTGTTCCTTCTGTTATGCAGAGAATCAAATGTCAACATGATGCAGTTTCACTGCCTCTAGAATAACTGGTCTGGTAAGGGCAAGATGAAGTGACAATTTCACATCACTTACACATATTTTTTTTTAAAATGTTTGTGAAGCTTCTATAACTTTTCTTGCAAGATGAATTCTGGAAATACTTTGAAAAGTTCAAGTTTTATTTTAAGCACTCAAGAAGCATGGGTCAAATAGTACATAGTATTCAGGTAGTCAAAATAATTTTCAAAGGCAAAAAAATCCCTTTCACTCATTAAAATAAAAGGTTCCTAAATACTAAAGATAATGAAGATACATCAGTCAGTGCAACTTCAAATATAAAACATCCTTTCTAGAGCCTAACATGTTTCTTTTAAAAGGTAAGATACAAAGAAATAGAAATACAATTGCCAGGATTAAATCTTTATCCATGGTTTTCTGATCAGATAAAAAGATCTCCTTCCCCATTTCCTAGCATAGAAGGAAGGAAAAAAAGCCTAATCTGTGTTGCTTTTTTCATTTTTTAATTGACACTGTAAGTAAGGTGTAAATGAGGTTTTCCATGATCAAGCTAGCTTAATATAAATAGGAAGGGTATTAAATCACAAATATACAGTGACACAGTTGGCTTCAGGCCTGTCTCCCATTCTTCACTAATCATGCTGCAGCACAATTATATATAGCTGTTTATTTAATTCTCTAAAAGCATGCTCAGACATAGAAAAATGAAGACTAAACCACAGCCTTCCCTTCTCAAATGTGACTGGCATTGTTACACTACTTTTGTTTTACTTGTCATAGTAAATGAATTCTGAAAACGCTGCCAATGAGGCTCTTCACTATCACATTCACAGGCCCTCTCTCAGATCTGAGACGATACACTCCACAGCAGCACTGGCATGACTTGGATGCTAACACTCTGAATACTCTTATTTATCAACTATATAATCCCTGGATATGTTAGGTTGAGCTATTTCTCTTTCCATTACTTCAGGCAAAAAAGAATTCCTTTTGTTGTGCAGAACTTGAAAGTGAGCTATTCACAGTGAAGGACAGTAAAAAAGGGCACATGAAAAGTTTTGTAGATGCTGGCTTTCAGTTTTCTTAAAAGCCTGTTTTTCAAAAACTATTTTGGTAAAGAAGAAAAAGGATGTTGCTTTTCAGATTTCCTGTAAGAAATATAGCTTTTCATATAAAGTTGAAACAAGCTTTACCTCCTCAGAAATTGTTTATTTTTGTCCTCCATTTTCCTAGTAGATTTGGTCACAGGCATAAGAAACATGCTCATTAATATTTTGCATAATAGATTGCCAAATATTAATGAGAAGTGATTGGTGACAATGGTAAAGCAGAAGGACCTAATTTTCAGACTTTAAAATGCTAACCTGTTATTCAGAAATGCATCAACAAATTTGATGGGAAATTATAGAATCATAGTCACAACTGGATTTTTAAAAAGGTGGTTTTGATGTGGAGTCATTTTATCATTTTATTTCTTCAAAACAACAAATATTCTGTGTGCACATTCCTGTATTAGGGTATTGACACACTCTTTAGTCTTTGGCAGTTTATATTTTTATATTTATAAAATTACTATCTTAATTTTTTTATACAAGTAAGCTTTCTTGCAACATGTAGTAACTGCCAATCCTCTTCAATAACATTAGCTCATTTTGGCAACTGTACATAACAAAATTTATTACAGCAAATTGCATAGCAATACATCAGTCTGGGCTTGACACACAAGGGTACTGATTAGGTTCGATTTATGTCTCCAGTCATATTTTTGTTGGTTTTAGAACTTATTTCTTCATATCATTGTATGATTTAAGGAAGTGAATAAATTACAAGCATATCACTGCCAGACTGAAATATTTTCTAATTCTAAATGTTTTTTAAAATGTAATCTGTTATTTGCCCCTTTAGAATTTTAAATACAAGATAATCAAAATAAACCTAGTCAAAAACAGTATCAAGTTTTAATTGACAAAAATGCTGTATGTACTATTTTACTCCCTAATCTCTAGAGCACAGAAGCAAAAGCCAGAATAATAACCTAAAATAGCTCCAGGCATTTGCATAGCAATCTTACTGATAGCATCATCAGAATGAGACAAGCAATCAAACTGCAGATTTTATCTTTTTTCTTTTCCAGGGAAAAGAACTTCCAACAAGTGCAAGAATAATAACAATAATGTATTTAACTCGAAATAATTGATGTCTTATTTTAATTGCAGTCATAAATAGTATACAGCTTTAGCCTTAGCTACATAATATATATCGACTCAATGTTTCTGAAAGTAAAACAAAAACATTACAAATTACTGATGAGGCAAATAAAATGCTGGAGGAACCAATTTAATGAATCATTAACAATAATAGTGATATTAACCATAGAATTGATGCTTAACTGCTAATTTCTTCTAGATATGCGCTACAGAATTACAGCTTATACGGTGAGGGAAAAAAAAACTGTGAGAGCATCATTGCTCTGCTGCAGTACTGAGGACAGGCATTTTAGGAGCTGTGAAGAAAAAATAATGTTCTGAAAAAGTTGCTACTCTGCACAGAATTTGAACTAGCTTAGTAGGTTCTCAGTGAATATAAATTAGAGACTTCTTTCCAGGAGATAAAAGCAGTGTTGGGATAAGCAATGACTGCTCTTTATTTAAAATGGTCCCAGTCTTTATATATTCATTTAAAGGTTTTACAACAGTTCTTATTCAAAGTATTAAAATCATACCATGACATTGGACAAGTGAAAAATTAAAAAAAAAAGATGAAATAGCAGCTTTACTGTGGAGCCTGTTGCATCTATGTAGGGATGGCATATATGCCCTATTGTCCAATTTCCAATGTCTAGATTATCTGTGTTCAGCTTAATTTAAAATGTCAGGATATCCAAAATGATAATTCTGATAGTCTTTAATGTGGCTGGAAGATATTCTCTATTGCCTACATCAGATCTTAGTGTGCATTCCAATTTAATAAGTTTTGAGATTTGAACCCCAACCCTCCTCTGGCTATTATTTTATATATCAGTTGTTGTAAATATAGTACAACATTAAGTGTACCTTAACACCCAGATATACTTGTAAATATTTAATCATTTATTTTTCATCAGAAAATATGATTTAAATATGATTAATTGACACTGATGGTGTTTGTAGAGATATCCAACTCCAACAGTTACCAAGTGTCCAGGCCTCATACCTTAGATGCAGAAGAGTCAAATACCAGCAACGTTGGTTGGTTACCTGATATTGAACAGAGATCTTAAAATAATCCTAGTTCAAACAGCAATTTCAGTATGACAAACCTCCATTGAAGTTGCAATACAAACCAGAATTTTTTGAATCTAGGTTTTCCAGGGTCATAAGTGAATGGTCTCTCCAAACCAGTGATAAAATAAGAGCAAATAATGGCCTGTTTGCCATTTAAAATCAAAACAAAACCTGATAACAGATCTCAACTTGTCCCAGATCAGAACAGGCAAGATTTCTTTAAAAACAGTGAAAATATTACTAAGAGAAATATTTCTTGGCTAATCAACCTGAAGGCATTACATGCCTTTAGTCCTGTCCCAAACAGCTTATGCTGCCAAGAGAACAAGGTTTTCTGT
>JANHGB010061525.1:0-19175 GCA_026283785.1 Coracopsis vasa
CCACTTGCTAAAAATAGGACGTGGTCTTTCACTTGCCTGTCATGAAGAGCTGCAGCCACGGTCTCTGACTATCTGTACGCAATTTTGCCTGCCTCCTTTGTGGCAGATTTAGCAGGTCACATTGGGAAAAATCTGTTCGATTTTCCTAAATCTTTCCTAGGTTGGATGTCTCATTCCCCTCATACACACAACAGTCTAGAAAAATATGATAATCCATGACTCCGTGTAAGGCCGAAGAGTGGAATTTAATTCAGATCCCACACAAGCATATTTTTGCTTTATTTCAATTTACTTGAGCTGTTATAAGGGATCAGTAAACTACAACAGCTGCCTTCATTTACTGTTTATAATAAGCTCACAAAATCCAGGTCACATTTCCTTTAAAAAACACACGGTCACACTTAACTAAAAAAATCAATTCTGTGGACACACACAGGATACAGCACTAAAATACAAAAGAAACTCCCTATGGAAAAGACATTTTATTTTCCCAAATTTTTAAAGATTCCTTTACTCCTTTGTATGCCCAAGCGACTGTCAGATTCTTCAGCTACTGTCACACATTCTTTGTTTCTGCTATCTCTGAGGTATGCTGGTCTCCTTCTCATATGCAGCAGACACGGCACATTCTTTAGCTCGTTGCTGAGATCTTGCGACTCTTACATGCTGAAGGGTCTGGAACACATGTTGCAAGTCCTGAACGTTTAAGAATTCATCCATCTATTCATCACTGACAGAGCTGTCTTAAGCCCTTCCCTCACCATCACCCATACCAAAAAGGCAAAAAAAAAGAAGGAAAAAGCACAGTTCAGCTGAGGCTTTTTCAGGCTGCCCTGCAGTTTCTGTTTTCCAGCTACCCTCAAACAGACCACCCCAGCAAGGTCAGAAAAGGCTTTGCCCCTTTATGTATGTTATCCCAATCCCATTTTAAAATATGAGCATATAGCCTGTGCTGAAAAATAAGCAATGCTAATGCTTCTAGCTATACCAATCACCATTTCACCGAAAACAAAAATCTAGGTGTGTTCATCCCACTATCACTTAAACTACCGAGCATGTCAAGGAGCCTTTGTCCTACACATGCCCTTTCTATATCAGAATGGAAAGGAAATATCACAAATATAATGCACAACCTACTGCCACAATGACCTTCAGCTTTTTAGCAGAAGGCTAAAGCAACAGATTTCATCTCCTGATAAAAGCATAGGAAGAGCCTGTAACTTCAGAATATATACACTGTATTTAAAAAGAACCTAACCTCAGCTTCTGAAAGATTTCACAAGAGCTATAAAAGAAATCAAACTTCATCGAGAGCTGTGTTTATGAGGGGATTTCAGCCAGACATCCTGAAGTGTGCAAATGCAACAACGAGAGCCCAGACCATAGGCTGCCTACCGCAGCTTGATGAAGTGTTCCTGTCCCCACAGTTATGACAGCTGCAAACCAAAAAAAGTCTCAATGCAAGCACACAGGTTGATGGTGCTTAAAGGAATAGATATTTACATGGAAATCTTTAGCTGATCTTCATGCTAAGTGACCGAGTCACATGAGCTAAACACATCACTGTAAAGTCAGCTGAAAGCAGATACAACTCAATCCCATTCACCAGGCTTTTTCTGATCCTCTGCGGAGCGAGTGTGGTCTTTTATTGTGAGTAGCTAATAAATCCTCATCTTGCCGATACCTCCTTCCATCTGCCGTTTTAAACAACTGAATGCTGAATTAGGTCTGCAGAGTCTTTGTGAGCTCCCCAAGAGGGCAAGCAGCCGCACAGAGGCTGAGCAGGCAGCTCATTTGCATGGAGTATACTGTACCATATAAAAAGCAGCGCGCTAGTAAAAACAACTCAATGAACCACTCGATTTTAAAGGAACAGTATCTTCTTTTGCAAACAGAACTGGAAAACATTCAGCCGTGCACAAAACTCTGCATGAGAACTTAGTATGTCACAAGGGAGAACAGCAACATTAAAATACAGGTAAAGCTCTGTTTAAAAGCAGACTGATGATCATATTTCTCCAGTGTGATAATATTTATGATGGATTTCAGTATTGCTTCCTGTATTTTACCATCAAATAAGCTTCCGCAGACAAATATACCAAAGACTGTAACTTTGCTTATCAGACATTAGTGTCAAACAAATGCTATTTTTTACTTTTATAAATATCCCATAGAAACAAAACACTGGCATGCATGCTCAGATATATTACATGTATTTTGCAGTTTATTTTAGTCTATAAGAGATTTCAGGAATGTTTATATTTGACCATGAACTAGCTGGATCATTGATCACCCTCTTCTGACTAAGGCCACCAGCATTAAACAACATATGCAGTGGGAGGAATCAAGGAATCTTAGCAATTATGCAATACCATTCGCATTTTCCTTCTAAAACAGCCACTAAATGAAAATGTTTAAGCCTGATAACAATAGCATACACCCCACTTATTTCTATAACATAAGTGAAAACATTCTCATTAGCACATATACATCTAATCCTTCCTGGATTATTTACCTTATTACTCAGACACTGCCAATTCTCAAAATGTCTTCACAAGTGACTTATAATTGATTGAGGCTGGCACGAGACTCAGAATACCATGAGAATCATCTGTTCTCTTCCAAATTTCAAGCTTTCTTGGGGAGAATGCTTTCAAATTGGCTGCCTGCCACACTTCCCCAGTTTCTGGGGTAGAGAAGCCAATCAGGGCTGCTGCAAAAAGGCAGGCATGGTTTTTCCTCTAGCTTCCCTCTCCCTTTCCCTTCCTCTGAGCAAACAATCCTTATTTAAATGTCAGATAAAAAAACACCACCAAAAAGATCCTGAAAGTGGTGAGCACCTTTTCTCCCCTCCCATTTAACTGTTAACACTCACCCACTCTCCCTTTTTCTTCCTTCTACAAAAATCTACTACAGAAAAGCAAAGATGAAAGAGGGTGGGAGAGAATACCCAGCACCAAACTGAACGAAGCTAAGGAGAAATGGGATTTAAAAGCAACTCCCTGACATGGAAATTTTTTCTTACAAAATATTACCTTTAGAAATTTATCTCTCATTTCATCAAGAGATTACGCCATCTGTAGACATTCGTTTTAATATCCTAAAAGGTCTGCAGGTTAAGTCTCCAGTGAAAGATGAGAATGTATTTGTATAAGACATTTCACTAAGATATATTACTGAAAGATATTAAAGAAACTGAATTACAGGAAATAGAATTTTACCATTTATATAAAAAGCTAATCATAGAACAAATTTCTCAGTTTTCAAATGCAGGCAGCATTTAAAATGGGCCTAACAAAATATCTGTTTAGCAGAAGAAAAAAATCAAAATAAGCAGGTCATATAATATTTGAATCTTTTAAGAATTAAAGCATCTACCTTAGCACTCAACTTCACTAAAAAAAGTAAAATAAAGAGGAAGAGGGATAAAAAGAGGGAGATCAAAGTTTGCTCACCAATAACTTCAGTAAGCTCAAACTCAATTTTTGTTCCTCCATCAAATTAACAAAACTGGAAAAATCCTGGGTTTTTCCTCTGCAGCAATGAGAAAAGAGAAAGGGTGGTGTGGTATTGGGATCATTTGGACATAATCCAAGCCATTCCTGTTTGTCTGCAGCTCTCTCTCTGAAAAAGCTATTCAATCTTGATTTGAAGACATCAAGAAATGGAAAGAGACATAAACTTCCAGTAGGTATGTTCTTGCAATGGTTCGTCTGGTAAGAAGGGAAGGATAGCTCGCCAGCCTGCCAGTACTGGGATGGATTAAATGAGGCTAAGAGCAATTTCCAAAGAAACAAAAGGAAGTACTGCTGTATACAATAGTCACGTTGGGCTATTTCTTGCTGTAAAAGGCTGGGGGTGGGAGGAGGGTGGGGAAATCATGAACACAGCTAACAGCCTTTGGACAAATTCATTGAAGAATCTGCCAAGAACTCTTATAAGAGGAAAATACACTGAAGACAATCCAGAGTCAGAAACAGCTGCAAGTGTTTTGGGAAGAGACCCTGCCCTAGACACCTGCTATCAGCTGCTAGCAGAGATAAGCTAATGGGCTCATCCAGTATAATCATTCTGTTTTTATTTAGGGAGAAAGTACAAAGGTAATGCTCGCTGAAGACAACAGTGTCTTCCATTCTAAAGGGCATCAGCCCTGCAAAGGAACTAGGGGTAACAGTGAAACTGTAAACTGAAAAATAACTCTTAACATAGCGTTACAGCTGTAACAGTTCATGTAAGCCCTGAACAGGCCAAAAGAACTCAAGTTATAAATGAGTGGTATTGTCTTTGTTTATGGTATTGATGAAATCATTACGGAAAATCACATCTGCTACCTGTATTTCAAGATGAATACTGATAAACTGCAAAGAGCCAAAAATATGAGAGTTAGAAGACGTTAGTAACTTAACCTCCTTTAATTAACACAGGAAAGACCACAAGTATGACAAGATCATCAAGAATATTAAGAATATACCTGGAATTATACTCTTTACACACCAGACAGCAACCAACCCCACCACTCTAGGAGGGGCTTGTTCTTAGATACAGGTCAGCATTTCATTTCTGTTGATAACAAGATATTTCACCCATGCTGATTCAGACCTCATCCCACTGCCTGCTCCCAAAATCTATTACTCCTCTGTCTTACAGAAGAAAAATCTGAGAGGTTATAACAGCTCCAATAACTGCCTGAAGATGACCAGACTTTTCCATCTGTTAACTTCAGCACAATCGAAGCAACAATTCTTTCAGTCATTCTGCAGCCTACAGGTTTTCTAATAGCATCAGCAGAAGATGACCAAAGGCGTACTGATTTCCCAGACAGGAAAGCAATGACCACAGGAGCTCGCTATGGAGTAGTGTGACTGCTCCTATGTACAATACATTTTATGAAAACATAACTGAGAAATTGTGAATAACCATATTACTCACATTTTCTAATCACCAAAGCAACTGCAAAGGGGGATAATAAGAAAGGAGTCTATCTAATGTATTAGAGTGCACATACACACAGGCACAAAGACATACCTGTGTAGAATCACAGGGCTCATCTTTGAGATGTGTTTAGTTTGCTTGTACTATCTATGCTGAACATAAAATATCTTCTACATACCTTAAATTGATATTGAAATGAGGCATATTTCAGGCATCACTCAACATTCATGGAAAATGTTTCATTCAGTTTACTAAGACTTACGTAAAATATGAAGAAGAGAGCCATTCATTTTGCTATGACTTCCTAGTCTGTTCAGATTTTTGGCACTGCCTCCTGCCATCTTTTGTGATCTAAGCCATTGCATCAGAATGGAAACCTACCATTACCAAAAAAGCAAAACCAGTAAAGGTTACTTTAGCAATCAAACCATTACACATTGTGGATACAAAAATTAGTGTACTCTCTAGCATAGGTTAAGTGAATGCAACATTCGCACACCTCTCTCACACACAAACTTGTAACACTAGAGGTCTAAGTCCACTTACATTGACAAGTTAGAAAAGGTACTAAGCCACTTGTGGTATTTAGTATTGACTACAGAAACAGCAGAAAGCTGATCCACAGAACTGGGACCCCAGCATGGGAGACATGGTGTAAAGGATGATCCAATGATGAGTACTCCCACCCAAAAATCAGGTTATAAAACCCAACAGATTCTTAATTGTCTGCAATGGTTTTTATTGCATACTTTTATTATCAAGGAACTTTTCTGACCAACTGATCTCAAATACTGTGATTCAAAATCACATTTTTCATGATTCAGAATTCACTGTATTTCTTACTGTATTAAGTCCCAACTAAAAGCAACAGAACATCAAGCCATGGCAAACCTTAAAGATACAACATTTCCTTACATAACATGTTGTCTGCTGGGAAAAAAAGATCACTTTTCAAAAGATCATCAGCTGACAATTTCAGTGGAATTTTTTTTAAGCCTTTGGTAACATTTGTCTCTGCAACCCAAATGAGCCAAATGTTTCGCTGTCAATCTGAAACTTAAGTGTTTGGAGGGGTTTTATTTATTTGGATCAAGCTATGTTTATCTGGAGATTTAAAAACGTGTCCCTTTGAGATAAACTAACAGACTACTGAAACAAGGAAGGTTGATGAGGTAACTTGGCAGTCAAGCCAAGGAAACTCGCCTGACAGCTTGTCTGAATTTCTTCTGGATTTCTTGGCTATTTACAAGATTCCATTTCATAACGGAATCTTGATTCCTTTGGAGCAAAGCCCTGCATTAACAACGAACCCCAATGGGAGCTCATTCTGAACCACAACAAGCTCTGCTTATGAGGCTTGGTCCCAGGGAGAAGAAATGCTGGAAAGAAGTCTAAAATCCTCAAGGTTTAGGCAATAATCAGGCTTCCGCAGTGCATTTTCCGTTTCCAGTTTGTTAGGTTTAGACTCCTGGGCAAGGCTGCCCCATCCCCCACATTCAATGCATTATGAGAGGCGGCACACCCACTAATCTTCCATACAAATGTAAATTTGCTGTCGACAAGGGTGGAGGAAAGAGTTCATTCATCCACAGACGGACTGCTTTCATACTGTACCAGAGAAGGTATACTCAGAAGAGACACCGGCTTCCAGGCAGACACAAGTTCCTTGGCTCAGGCCCCTCCAAAAGCTAACATCTTTGGGAAGGAATCCTCAAATTAAACTTTAGTATTTACAGAAGATGCTGAATTCACTATACAAACATTCTTGCTCTGGAGTTAAACTGGCATTAGAACAGAATGGAAACTAGCTTCTCTGATGCTACATTTCAAATGCCATTTTTAAAAGAAACACTCTTTTTAACAGGCAGAGTCTCTTTTAATATATGCTGCGAATTTAAACTGGAAGAAACTTAATATCTGTTTAGTAAACATTTAGATGACATTACCAAAATCAGGATTCTCTTACTTGACTGTAAGACAACCCTCACACTTTACACATTAGGACTTAAGCATCAGCAGTGAATGCCTCTAAGCAGAATGGCAACAGAAGCGAAGCTCAAGTCCCAGTACCAACACCTGTGTGTTTCTCTAATGAAAGGTATTGGTACATACTGAAAAGTTTATGGAAGCAACCAAACCTATAGCTTCAACAATTCCACAGAAGTCATCATGACCCCAGTTAGCCCAGAAGCTGTTTTGCCACAGAAACTGTTTCAATAAAAGCTACAAATCACAGACGGATCTCACCTCACACAAGTACACACTGACAATACCCCCAAAATTCTATTATACATAGGATCTCCTCCACCATCCTCTTCCACACTCCTGGCTAGCAGCGCTCTTCCTGTAGCCTCACCACAGCAGCAGTGGTTCCCATACACATAAGGGCCTTCTCTCCAAACTCTTCCCAAACTTTTCTGCTTCTGATTCCTACTTCATCAATGAAGCCAGATTTAACCTTGAAGTACAAGGTAGACAATTTTTATATAGAGACAGCACTCCCTTTACAGCGTTAGAGAGGTTTTCTTGAAAACTGCAGAGGTATGAGACTATGCCAAGCTGTATTTAGCTGTATTTTCCCTCCTAGTTGTATCTATAGGATGTTTGCCATTTTGGACCCTCAGCTCTTCAGAACAAACACTTGGTGCATTGCAAAACAAGGAACCTCTTCTACTGCACTAGCATAACATTTAGAAATAATGAATTAGAAAGTCAGACAAACTCATTGGGAAAAACCCATGGAAGTTCACAACTGATTTTTCTTTAATTATTATGCTACAGCACTGAATACATTTTTCCAACTTAACCCACGTGCAATTCATTTCAATATATCTTGAATTTTACCGTGGTTTCCAGCTGACATTGAAGTGCTTGGACAAGTCTCCAAAAGTGGCACTATTTTGCCTGCTTAAGACGAACAAGATATACATTCAAACACTGCCTTCAAAATTAACACTTGCAGATGATAAGCCAAAATATTTGGAGCTAGAGAGTTTTACTCTCCTCTACTCAACTTGTCTATACCAGACTAAGCTTACATTGATATCTAAGGAGATATCTCACAGCAGGGTTTTTTGCCAATGGATTCTGACAGATTTTACTCTTCCTTTTCTGGTCTCAGACAAAATTTTGCTATTCATTTCTCACAATTTAGAATGCTAGACATTTCAAAGTGGGTTGTTTTTAATAGAGATCCCTTTTCCCAACATTCATCCACCAAGCCAGAAAAAAAAAGATCAAGAATAAATTCACTCAGGCTTTCAAAGACTTACAGCGCAGTGACAAACTTTCTTTTTTATTCTTCCTCTCCTCCAGGATCTGTGTCAGACTTCCCCACTTTTATGAGTTCTCCTCTTTGGTTTTTGGTTTGCCTTTTCTTTTTAATAGGAAAGTTATTTTTCCTCCAAAAACCACAGGTGCATTGTAATAATCTGGCAATCTCTCAAACTTTTTTGGTTTTGTTTAACAGAACCTATTACATTTAGTCTGGGTAGAAGAAACAAAAGACTGTAAGAGATGTTGACTTAAAGCCTCAAATACTATTTCTCAGTGGAAAAGTGTGACATTCATTATTTTAAAAGGCACCTTTAGACAACCTTTATCTATAAAATAAGCAGGTAAAGAAAAAATGCTCATATTTCAAATTTAAATGCAAAATATATATATTTTATCTTGATAGTTATAGATACATTTTATTCCAAATTCAATTCAAACACACAATTCCTATGCATGACGCTACAACACTGCCAAGTCCAGCAACAAACATTTCATAAAAACAAATGTGCTTCATTGCAACAGCAACGTATTTGCAATATGTGTTCTTTAAACAGTTCAGGCATCCTACTGAATTACTAACATAATATTGAGCTTAGCAGTTGAAATCTTCTGTGTTTTGCTTTAAAAAGGAATAAATCTAAGCTTACCGGAAAAAAATTGAAATATGATTTTCATGCATCATTTGAATTGTCACCTTGGCTTTTGTCTCAAGAACCAACAGAGAATATCAATGTGTTAATTGAAACAAGCACTATGTGATCCACACGACATCTTTAGCATATGTGTCCTTCCAAGGGCTAACAAGAGCTTTCTTGGATTTTGCAGCATTAGAGTCTAATTGTTTCATTTTCAAGCTAAAAATATGAACAAAAATCTTACATACTTATATAAATATGTATTTTCCCACCAGTATCAAACAACAGTGTATCTGTTTTGAGTTCTTGAAAAATAAAATGGGAGTATGGCAACACTGGCATGAAAGTGTTGAAAACCCCATCTTTAAAAGCTGCATTTCTCTTCACAATTCAAAAGGCCCAGGAAAATAAATTCAATCAGAAACCTAGCTCCATGATGGAACATTCTTATTGATGAAGGAGAATGAGCTAGTGGATGTAACAAGGCAAAGCTCAATACTCAAAGCTATCATAATTTAAAATTAGACATAATTATCCTTAACAAAACCAAGCACTGTGGAAAGGGGCTTTGGAACAGCTGCTCCTCTTCAATTTAAATGCTCATTTGTTTTACATTGACCTAGAAATCAGTATCCTCCTAACCAAAAGCCAATTAGATAATAGTCTCTCTTTCAAGCTTGTAGAATACTAATTTTTTTAATGTCTTTAGGAGTGAAAAGCAAAGAAATGAACTGCAGATGATGCCACAAGTATGCTGTTCCAACACACAGAACCAAAACGCGAGGGTTCCCTCCCCTCTTTCAGAAAGGTCAGATTTACAGTGCAGAGAAGGCACCCATCACTTCCTTGTGCTGCCCTTTCAGAGCAGTCTCACCCTGGGACAAGCACAGAACACTGCAAAGGCAGCGCATCAAACGATCTTCAGTTTGCTGGGGTAGCATCTCACCATTCCTTACACAGTAAAAGTGATATGTCAAACTGACAACTAGGAACCACGACAAGACGCATTTCAAAAGCTGTCCCTCCAATCTTGCCCAGAGTTAGGTCACTAACATCAATGGGTTTGGAAGCTGAAGGATGTCAGATTCTTTGAGTACTGCACAATAAACAAGCTGCCTCACAAGCAACAGAATTAAAGATATCCACTTTCCTACAGACTCAAGTTTGTCTTTTTGTCATCTTGCTTCCTCCACAGTCCTCAGAGACATAACCCTGGCTCTCATGTGTTACCTCCACCCAACTGGAGACAGCATCTCCCCCAGCTAATCGAGAGCTGTCATACTTGAGTGTCACCAGAGCTGCCAAGCCACAATGAACAATGAACCCTCTCTCTAGGAGAGAACGTGAGGGGGTGCCTCCTACTCGGTTCCAATTCTTATGAAATTGCAGTAACAATTATTTTTGACATTTCTTCCTTTCAAGCTGGGATGAAATTGGCCATTGGCTTGGAAGTTACCAGGAAAGAAACAATTGCAGGAACTTTGATTCCCTACAACTGCTCAATGTTTCTGGCACTCATGGTCATTTACACCATTACTTTCAATTCTGGTTAAAGCCAATGCCAAAAATACATATTCATCTACAAGTCTATTCCAGCTCTAAAAAGACAAAATGATGATGAATGCCAGTTTGATTACACTCAAATACAAAGCCATAAGATTTCTTGGTCTTCTGAGTCTTGGCAGCATCTCTAGAGAAAATTCATTCCATAAAAGAAATAGAGCCTTTTCTAAATGCATCAACAAAAGAAGCTTCTCAGAAGACTGGTATCCTACTGAGTCTGACAGGACCCAGAAAGAAACTGATTAATGCAGGAAACTACACGAGAAAATAGAGAATTCAATTCTACCAAAACATTAGATCTTCATAGAAGAAATAAATACTAGCAATCACCAGCAGCAATTCACAGTTCGTGCTGAAAAATAAACTGCTGATGCATAAGGTGGATGTTTCAATATTGAAAGCAGACTTCTGAAATTGGAAAGCTGTGGCATAAACAAGCCTATATTGACAGAATGATCTCATAGCCCAACACAAATCTGCTCAGTCAAGGTGGAATTCAAGGGAAGGATAATTCCAGAATAGGTAAAGAAGCTGAAGAAACTCCTGTCTCCTAAGGTTTCCTTTTGAACTCACTGAAGTAGAAAGCAACTGAATGAAACGTGTGAGCTGCAATGGACAAAACACAAACACAACAGCAGCACAATTCTAAATACACCTCAAAGTTACCAGACATCAGTGTTACCAGTTTACTGTAGCACTTTGTCCTGTGCTCCTGAACTTCCCCACACTAGCAGCCCCCTTTCCCTCTCAGTACCGCCTTCAAAGCTTCATTTGCAACACGAAGCAAAGTCAAAAAAAGCCCAGGCAAATAAGAGTCAAGGAGAAGGCAGATTATCCAGGAAGTTTATTATCCAGGAGCAGCTAGGATGGTATCAATCCTAGGCAAAATAATTATTTTAATCCTGTGTTAGCTTTTCCACAGAAAAAGTGAAGTAACATCGGCTGTTCGGATTTTATGAAAAAATAAGGTTGCCAGTAAATCACTGCAATTTCTGAACAGAGTTCTTCAGTGCTTTTGGGTGAAGGAGCTGAGGGTCAGAGTGTCTAAATTACTGCCTCTGCTGATAAAGGAAACATGAAGGCAGCAGACTTCGAATTGTTCAGAGCTCTTAACTTGGCCGCAAACTGTATTTTTAGAAAATACATCTCTAAGAAACAGCAAAACCTTCTGGGTTAAGAACCTGTCAATCAATTGAATTTTTAAAAGTAGCTGTCAGAAGAATTGCTACTGAATTTGACCATTCCATGCCAACAGAACAGTGATGCACATAACATCAGGTATCAGGAAGCAGTTCTTTACTACAAGGGTGATGAGACACTGGCACAGGCTGCCCAGAGAATCTGCGGCTGCTCCATCCTTGGCAGTGTTCAAGGCCAGGTGGGATGCGGCTTAGAGCAACTTGGTCTAGTGGAAGGTGTCCCTGCCCATGGCAGGGGGTTGGAACTGGATGGGCTTTAAGGTCCTTTCCAATCCAAACCATTCTATGATTTTAACTGATGACCTGGAAACAAATATAAGACCACTGATGACAAACCTACTGTAACAGCACTGTCAGGGTTATTTGAATGATTTGGTAAGGCTGCTCTATTCAAATACTGTGTAACGCAACCAAATGGTAAATCATACTCACAGGAATTAGGATTCAGGCAACTATAGCATGGAGGGAACATCTGCAATTCTGTAACTCTACAGAACTCTTCTGGATCCCTTTTTTTAAATATTGGTACCACATTTGCCAGTTTCCAGTCCTCAACTACTCAAACTATTTTAAGCAATTTGCTGTACAGCACAAACAGTAGGTCACATGCTTCATCTTTGAATAATTTTAAAGCTGTGACATTACCTCCTTTTACTCACTGAATTAACAGCCTCTTTTATTCTGTTCTTAACCACTCAGCTTTCCTTTAAACCATTCTTTATTCTTATTCAGGAGTAGGAGGGGGGAACACTGCATTTGTCTGCCTTGCAGAAGACATCCTTAAGTCAGTTCCATGGAGACACTAAAGATGCAGGTCTCTTAGCTGATGTTCCCTGCTTTTCAACAAGGCTCCTCTTTGTAAATCAGTTCATCTTTTGGAAACTGAAAGCAACTTTAGTGGGGTTTTAATTATTTTTAGCTCTGCATACATATATCCTAGTTTCAGCCTTTAGGGTGGCTTTTTGATGTACATTTTAAACCAGAACTGAGAACTGCTAAGGATAAAAGCAATGTTACTTGCCCTCCCATGGGCTTTTTGCTAGAGCTTGGATCTATGAAACAGTCACTGAACACAGAAAGTCTACTCTCATCATGTCCCAGATGTGGACTGGACACATGCCACACTAAGTCTTCCACTAACATTTTCATTCTGCAGTGCACCATCTTCCTCACCACACAGCTGTCACCACCACCAATCCCCATCATACAGTGGGTAATATGGATCCCACATTACAACTGCTTAATCAGATCCAAGTTTCAACACTTTGGTGGTCTGTGCTGCTCACTGATGGGTTGTCTGTTTCAAATGGGAGCGGGGAGAGGGTCTTCAACCGTGCAGCACTGCCCAGCCACAACTCCAACCTCTTTAACCTTTCCCATACACTTTGAGAACACAATACTGGGACACAGAACTGCATTCAGCGAGACAGCCCTCAGCATAGCTGTCCTGGGTTCAGCAGTAGCAGTCATTTTTCTCCTTCTTAGTAGCTGGGGCAGTGCTGTGTTTTTTGACTTTCGGCCTGAGAACAGCGCTGATAACACCAATGTTTTTAGTTACTACTCAAATGTTTAGTCTCACCAAGGACTTTCTGAGCCTTATGCTCTGCCAGGGAAGAGGGGAAGCCGGGAGGAAGCAGAGACAGGACACCTGACCCAAACTGACCAAAGAGGTATTCCATACCACAGCACGTCATGCCCACTATATATACTGGGGGCAGTTACCCAGAAGGGTTAGATCACTGCTCGGTCGGGCTGGGTATTGGTCGGCAGGTGGTGAGCAGTTGTATGCTCTTCCCTTGTTACTTCCCTTATCATTATTATTATTGGTGGTAGCAGTAGTGATTTGTGTTATACCTTAGTTACTGGACTGCTCTTGTCTCAACCCGTGGGAGTTACATTCTTTCGATTCTCCTCCCCATCCCTCCGGGAGTGGGGGGGAGGAGGGGGTGGGGAGAGTGAGAGTGTGGCTGTGTGGCTGACTGAGTTTAAACCACGACAACTGCCTTATAGGAATTACTGCCTGGTGCCCTTGTTCCAGTATAGCAGCTCGTACCTAGCACTCTGCCAACTGTCACTCAAAGTAGTATAGAAATTCACTTACGTTCCTATGTAAACCAACAATCACAAGAATGACATTTTCTTGACAAAATTGTTACACGTTAAGAACAGCACTTGAAAAAAATTAAGAATACGAAAATTTGTTCTCTATTGCAATGAAGTTCTTCATCAATTACAGATTATTCCACTGACATCTAATGCACAGGAGAATTCAGCTGAAATTTGAAACTTGCAGGTAAGTATGTCAAAATAACAGATTAACATTTTTCTCATCCCATAACAAACCAAGATGGAAATTTTTTTTTAGAGTGAATGATTCTCACTAATTCTATTAAAAATATAAGAGTACCGTACAAAATGTTATGCGGTTTCAAGAAAATTATTTTCTTTTTGAAGGAGGTGGGAGATTACTGAAAAGAGCAAACAAGCAATCTGTTTCATCAAGAATGGCAACAATAAAACCTGATTTCCTACAGATTTATGCTACAGGTTGAGCTCTATGTGGCTTCTCTCCTGCCTAATAAGGATCCTGCTTATGCTGCATAATTCCCTTCAGACCATTAGAAGGGTATTCCTCTCATATCCAGACATGTGTGCTCAAAAAAATGTACACCAACTTATTAGATTTTTTATGTTTTTTCTCTCTCTAAATTGGCTGCAATTGCCCCAGAGGTCTATGCTGGTAGAGACAGAGAACTACATTCTTTGAAGGTTGGTTGGTCCTTGTTTACAATAGTAAATTCAATTTCACAAATATTCTCCAGCTTCCACATAGAGGGTATCTGTAACATTTGATATAATTTATGTCTCTATTTTCAGGAAATACAGGAAATTCTGTTCTGGGAACATAACAACTGATGGAACATAAAGGATTTCTACTGCATGAACCACACACAAAAGATCCATAGGTAAGTCACTGACAGTGGGAGTACCACAGTTTTCATCTAGAGGAGGCCCTGCACGCAGCTAATGGCTTATCTCTCTGGGAAGTTTTAAGATTACAGACTGGCAGGCTGTAGATGCTAAGTGCTTATTCTTAGACACCTGCTGATGACATGATTACTCCACAGCCAAAACAAAGTCGTGTCAGAAATACCATCACTGTTACCAGTAGATGGCCAGTGGTATACAGTTAGCCCTACTATCTGTGAGCAGGAGCATTCTCTTCAAGTGAGAACAAGAACAAAGTCAGGAAATCTCTAAAATTAAATCTCTTAAAAAAATGAAGTGCACTTCCCTATCCTAATGCAACAAAATGCTGTACAAACATGCTGTACCATGAATCAAAAAGACAAGTTCAGCTAGCGAGCAAGAAAAGGTTTTCAACCTAACCGTTCCCTCCCCATGTGGGAAAAAAAAAACCAACCAAACAACAAACCAAACCAAACCAACAACAAAAAAAACCAAACAACCCCCACCAAAAAAACCCACAATCACCAAAAACTCCCACCCCCACATCTCCCATTAAAAAAAAACAAAAACAAACAAACAAGAAAAAAAAAAAAAACCCAAAAAAACCCAAGAAGCAACAAAATAAACCTAATACCAGATAAACCAAGAGCTAAAACTGTAGCAATGTACTGAGCCTTCCTTGAGGCAGAATGCTGAAATGCAAACTACTGCCCAGTTGAGGGTGCAGGTCAAAGACAGTAGATTACACTCTCATTCCTTCCAGCTTCTACTCTAGGGAATACCATAAATATAAATGATCTCTTTTCTTAGCCAGTGGTCTGGAAAGTTGCAGTTAATTAATTTTACCACATTCAACATAAAGGTCTAGGACTCTACCCAAGTCTTTTTTTTAGTGAACATCCAGCAATACAGGCTTCCCTAGGGCTTGATCAACAGTTTGTAACAATGATTGGCAGCTTCTTCCAAGGTCTCCAAGGTCACCCAGAATCACAGCCTGCCCCTGGTATTCCAGAAGAGGTCTTTTCAAGCACCAGACTTTTGTAAATACTTTGTGCATGGCCTTGCCCCACTATATAGCTCAATTCAGCATCAGTTGAATTAGTTAACCGACTGTTGCCTACTGAAACCAGAGTCTAGGTACTTGGACAGGAAAATATTTTTAGCTGGAAACCTTTTAGGAATAAATGACATCTCATTAAGTTACCCATGTTGGAAGAGGAAAAGCTGGGGTTTTCTATCCTCATCCTAAAAGAAGTAAAACCTGTGCTGTCTATTTTTTCTTTTCCAGACCTATCTACACTGCCAGTGTATGTGCTGTTTCTACTTATTTCAGCTAACCATCTCCAGCCAAAAATGTAAAAATCCCATCACCAAGAGAGCACAAAGGCTAACTCCAAAGACTACTGGTTATAGCACATAGCTACGCAGAAGACAATTTGCACACTGCAGCTCATGCTTCTTGAGCAAACTGCACATTCTGTGTGGTCACTAGATTATAAAATAATCAACGGGAATAAACTTAAATAGGAAATCTTTGACAACATATCATAAATCTTCCAATTCATTTAGCAAACATAAGGTCCTCTTAGCAGCAAAACTCTATGAAGCACAACTGGCATAACTATTTCCTGGTTTCAGTGCATTTAAACGACTTCAACCTTGGCAGAACATCCAGAAGGAGAGAACATTTTATGGTACAAGGTACAATGGAAATCAAAGTGATTGCTAATTTAATCCTTGATGCTGCAACTACTTTACTCACACGTTTGTTTGCAAGACCAAAGTCTTAGCCACATAAAGACATAAGTGTCAGAGTCCTGTATCTGGAAACAGGATGAAATGGTTCTCCAAATATGGTACCAAAAATCAGGGTCTCTGTCAAACAGTAGTGATAGCCCTATAATTCTCCACATGTGCTTCTGAAAATTAAAGGTTAATTTATACTGTCTACTAAAGCTCTATATCAAACAAAACAACATTGTCTGAATCTCTTCATGTGGCCTGCCTGGGCGACCAGCCAATAGTTTAATATTATATAAAAAAAACTACCTGTAAAATCAATTACAGTAAGCTCTACACAGGAAGTTCAGGGTAAAGGTGATGTGGCCAGTTAGAAAGTGTTGTTCTTGTGTTAGTAGTCTTGTGTTAGTAGTAAGTAATGCAGGTCTTTTCTGTGGTTCTTTCTTTGCATTAAAGATGCCTGACAGACACCTGCAGGAGGCCATAAGTTAACATCACAAGTTCATTGTTCCTGAAAAAAACATAAAACAAAGTACTGGAATGTAAACTAGGAAAACACAGTTTTCATTTTAGATGACATGGGAAGCTGTCTTTTTTACCTTTTACCTTCCTGCCCCCCAAGAGGGATGTCATACTTGTCAAATTTTTTCATTAATTATTTAAGAATGAAACATTTTCCATACTACTCATGTGAAATGAGGAATAAAAGTCATTATGTAAGAGAAAGATAAATTAACTAAATCCAGTTATTGGTGAAAGCAGAGAACAGGCAAACAAGAATTCTGAATGATGATCTCCCCTCTGTGTTGACTCCTTCCTGGCCAGATACAGGGAAGCAGTTAGACCAAAGAAAGGTATGGATGTTGTAAACTATGATACAAACAACCTCTGGTCTTAAATTTTTCTTCTGATGATGCCCCAACTTTTATATAAAACAAAAGCATATGGATCATGTAATATGTGACTGTACAATGCTGCAGAAGGCAGAAACTAGGTCTTCCCTCCTCTACATTAACACCTTAACTGTGCTCTGTGTGGCCCAATCAGCTTGGATTTGTGTCTGTACCATGCCTCAGCCTTAATAGGCAGAGCCTGTGAATTTGGCTATTTCCAACCCTACTATTCTATAATTCTATGATACTGTCCTGGCAAATAGACAATATAGATTTCAACTCCCTTGAGGCTGCAGTTGAAGAGGATGTATGTTTCCTACTATTTGACTAAATGGTAGCCTATTACATAAAGCAGAAGTGCTTCATCTCCAACAATAGAACAGCTGTAGAAAGTTCTGGTTTATCTATCCCAGCTAAAGAGAAATACTCCCATCATCCTGAAACATTGCACTAGATTTAGAGCTAGGTAGGGAGTGTTTCTAAGCATCCTCTTTACATTTCCTACTGGCAAGCTTCCATTCCCTCTGTATTATCCTGGGATCCTAGGCATCAGCTCTGATTCTGCATCCCACCAAGGGGATCAAATGTGTAATTTATTAACCCTACCTCATAACGTCACTTTGTTGCAATTTCTCCCTCTGAAAGTGGTGATGATAATTTCTACATAATGAGGGTGTTGATCCTTAACTGGAGCGTAACTTGAGACTGAAAGAGACCTCTGCTTTTCTCAGAAGCCAGCACCATAGTGGTACAAGGTACTCCTATTATGCACTGGAATAGCTGATTGCTTCCTTCACATTTTTAGGTGACCCACTGTTCTACACAGACACTGATCCTATATGCCCTGAAAGTATTGTATATTTAAAGATGCACATCACTAAATAGAGGGCTGCTCTTTATCCTGCTAGGAATAAAAAACAATGCAAAGAAGAGTGGCCATATGTGATATATGCATCAAAAATATTTTGTTCAATATATGGAAATACCTGTCTACTGTGATGTACACTCTACCTCTTGATCTATGGATTTCATCTGGCTGACAAGGATATTGACTTTGTGAAAATGATTAACAACCTATAAATCCTTGGGAAATTACTGAAAATGAAAGCCAGACAAGGATGTGCTGAACCTGAAGAGATCCATTCGAGCTGAAGCAAGCAACAACCAGGATGTACCCCTTCCATACCTCAGTATTTTTGGGTAACCATTTTGGTGCTTATGGCCAGGCAGGGATCAACACACTTCAGTGGTAGGACATCACCTCACCCAGACTTCAACCTGTGCACTGCAGCCTTCCACACAGAAATCCTTTTCCCTGCTGTTTTACAGCTCCTCATCACCCAAGCCTAAACAAATAAAGAGGGACACATGCATATGATGTTTTGGGATGCAGAAAGATATCTGTCAGTGTCTTTGTTAAACCTGCCAAGCCTTCTCATTTGTGACCCTATTTACTCAGCTTCATAACAGTCCCCTAGTTGCATATTAACCCCCTAGTTACATTTACTGTCTTCACTGAAGTATCAGACAGCACTTTCATCTTTTAATTGACTGGTTTGCTGCATCCTGGAGCACACTGTTTACTGCTCTCTACGGAGAGGTTTCTTAACATGCTCAGAAATTGAACAGGTCAAGCTGACTCGATAAAGAAAATGCTGACCCACATTTCGTAAACTAATTTATTTTTCCCCTTCTCCCCTAAACAATGTCCATCTCCCGGGAAGCACCACAGCAGCGGCCCATCTCCGGGCCGCGCCTCCGAGGCTGCCACAGGCTGAGAAGGGCCCATCGACCCCCAGAGTCGACCGTCCGAGCCCTAGAGCCACGGCGGCTCCCGACCTCGGGGCGGGAAGACTCGGCTCGCCGGCACACACCGCCTGCTCGAGCGTCTCAACGGCGAAGGCCAGAGTCTCCTCAGCAGCCGCCCGGGTTCTGCGTGCAAACCCCAGCCTGGGCGCTGTAACTGC
>JANHGB010061527.1:0-16542 GCA_026283785.1 Coracopsis vasa
TAGAAAGGTTTGGGTTGGAAGAGACCTTAAAGATCTTCTGTTTGTGCCTCTCTCATTGTGTTAAGACTTCCAGCCTAATTTCTGTATGAAAAGACCTCTTGGGATACTGATTGTAAGAATACACTTGAAAATAAGCTGCCTGCTGACAGCTGACATTCTCTCTTCTCTTTTCAGATCTTTTTGGATCCCTGTCTAATTGGTCCATGTGTCTGAAATCTTCCTTGTAACCTTCGCAAGCAGACAAAATGAAGTTGAAGCATAACATCAACCCTATTCTTCTACAGTTTATAAACTTTGTAATTTTGGTGTACACCTTTGTAACATACATTCCGTGGTACATATTTTCAGGATCGAGGCAGGCTATAGCAAAAGCCAAGCAGGTTAAAGCTAAACCTGTGAATAACAAGCCTGGGGCTGCGTTCAGATCTGTTAACAGTCTACATTGCTTAGCTTCAGTTTTATATCCTGGGTGTGATACACTTGACAAAGTTTTTAAATATGCTAAAACTAAATTTAAGGACAGAAAGCTCTTGGGAACACGTGAAATCCTAAAAGAGGAAGATGAAATCCAGCCATCAGGAAAAGTTTTCAAAAAGGTAAGTGTTTTTGCAGACTGCCTTCAAGATCTTTTTTCAAAGCGTGTTTACTTTGTCTTGCAATGCTTCTAGTTCAGTAAAGTGCATCTGGGGAAAAAACAAGTTTCTCTACTTAAGAGTAAGTAGTGATAAAAAGAGTTAAATTGTCTAATTCCCAGCCTTTCATTACTTGACATTTAAACCAGATCTAAACGCTTTTGCACACTTGAGTAGGTATCCTTTTTTTTGTATGATTTCAGACAAAGAAAAAATGCAAATGTGTTTTAGGTATTTGTTTTTACTCTTCAGCTGATGATACAACTGGCTTTAAAATTTTCCTTCTGGGTGAATGAAAAAACAAGTCTCCCTTTGTGATATTCTGAACTGTAATCAGGTAAATATAGAAAAGTTACTAGATACCTATACTCAGATGTGCCCTTCCAGTAAATTTAATTGTAATTTAATGATTTACTGTTCTGCCCTGTGAATTCAGGGCTTAAATGAAATTTTTTGTTTGGAAAAGGGTTGCACAGACTTTAATTGAGAGAGTCGTTTTTCTTTTTCTCTTACAATCTCCTTTCAGGTGAATTAGTACTCTGCTACCAGGGTGTGTGCAGGAGATATAATTTCAATGTAAAACTCCATTGTTTCAAGGGACTGATTTTTTTTTTTTTTTGCAATCTTAAATTCAGGCCTGTATTGCCAGTTGCAGTTTTGCAACTTTAGAATCTTTTAAATTTGGTCAGAGGCATTTAAAAATGCCTGAAGAAGCAAGTCAGGATACCATTAACAGGATACATGTAAGTGTGCAGATATGTGCTAAAGGTCTACATTTCTGTATTAGAAGTTAACTGTATGCTGTAAACACAATTTTTAGTAAAGATTAGTTTTCCTGCAAGCAGAAAAACTTCTCTTCATGTAATAAAGGATTCATTCAATACTGCTGGTTTTAATTCTAATATGGGAATAGAATTTGGTGATACCACAGTATATGGTGAGGCTAGTTCTGTTAAAGTCCTTATAGAAGCTTTAATTGCTAGTGAAACTTCCTCCCAACTATGGAGTTAAATTTTCAGTATGAAGGAAATGCTGTGAGAAATAGGTACATGTAATCTTTCTTGATGGATGTTTTGCTGTTTCATTGCCCCATAAAGAAACAAAGTTCATGTTGTATAAAGTGTGCTTCTGAGCACAAATCAGAATTTTGGCTGCTTGTGATCTGTGCTGTGTTTTTTTTAAACATAATTAGTAATCTAAGTCTTAAGAACTTAGGAGTTTTAGCCTTTGCCGTTATGCAAGCGGAGTGTTCTGAGTATTGGAAAGCTGAAGAATGTTGCTGTGACCTACTTAAGTTACTTTGTTTCTAAGTATTTAGATTTAGAAATTACCTAAGTTAGATAATTTTGTGTTAGCTTGTCACAACAGTTTGTTATGGTTGATTGCTGTACTTGACCTTGTATTTTGTTACAAGTTGTGGCATTATCATGTAAGTCTACTTTTAATTATTTTTTTTTCCTGTTAAGAAATACAGTGCTTCTTAACACCTCATGACATGTTCTAGCAAGTGAGGAAAATTGGAAAATTTCACGAGATACCTTATTGATTCTAAATGTCAGGGTTCTTTCCCTGTGATTTTTGGTTTTCATACTGGGCATCTTTTTATTGCCTGGTTTCTTTTACTAAAGGCAACTTATTGAGGTATAATTGGTACAGCTTTTCAAAAAGGTGCACAACAATTTTAGTTCTTAAATCTAATACATAGAATTTCAATACCTTGCAGGAATTGCAAAATTTGTTCAATATTTTTTCCCTTTCAGAAATTGAACACAGTGGTGGGAATGATCGATGCGTTTTTCTGAGGTCATATGTGAGTCAGGGGCAGATCTGAATATAGATCTATGTACAGAGTTACATTACCTATTAGAAGATGTGTCTTTGTGCAAATTGCAAGGGCTAAATTAGCCTAATTAATAATTCATTAATAGAGTAAATATATATCTCAAGTAAAAATATTAAGCTTCTATTCTTAGGAAAGCTAAATGTGCTCATGCTTCTAGCTAAAATTATTTAAAGCAAAATACTGAACATCTTTTAGAACAGATACATTAATTCTGAGAACAGTGATATCCCATTATTCTGTAATTTCTTGAAATTTTATGATACTGTAGTGTTCAAAAGATTATTGTTTTGTGGTTGCCGAAGTAGCAGAACTTCATAAATGTTAAAATACACATACTTCTGCTCACTTTGTATTTTATAATGTTTCATATGTAGTTAGCTTTTCCTGTTTCCTCCTGTAGTCTACTTAATGTAATTAGATTGGAGGTCATATGTAATACTAATATCATAAAATATGCACTTAAGTCAGGATAAAATAATGTTGAAAATACTTCAGAGATTAAGGTACAATTAATTGAAAAGATAATTTAAGCAGAGCTTAAACTTTATGATGTCCAAAAGAGAAATTTTTTTCTGATGGTTAATTATTTTATGTCATCTTAAAAGCAAGCACATGACAATATAAACTGTAATTATGTATGTTGTGTATTGATATGTGGATTTTGCTTTGTGTGTGGGTTTTTTTTGGGTGGTATAGCTGTTTGTTTTGGGGATTGGTTGGCTGTTCTGTTTTTAAAACAGAACAAATTCTGTCTTTGTAGCCAAGAACAGAATTAATGTGAGCATAATAATACGACACAGTAGGGAAAACTAAGCATGGTTTTGGTAAGGGAAATAAATTTATCTGAAGCTTGTGAGACTTACATGAAACAGTAAGCACATGGGCAAGTATTTGGGCATTCAGAGCATTACTCATTATAGCTGATACTGAAACTTATGTGAGGTTTCAGGAAGGTTCTTGCCATGACAAGTGATTGAGCAGTAGAAGAGTAGCTTATGATGTTGAAAAACACATGATGCTATGTAAATAAATATTTTTAGTAACTTGAAGTATGCTTAAAAGCGGGTGCACTAGAGGGCAGTGTTTTCCTATTTAATGTAGCGTTTTGAAGTAAGCATTTGGAGGTCTCCTGATTCAGTGTCTAGGTTTGTGTCTGTTTAATCAGTTCTCAATAATCTTGAGTTCTTTAGCCATCCCAAGAACTTTTGGAGTTGCTTTCTTTACATGCGTAAGTAGTTACCTAGCAGAAATAAGTTATGAGAGTCACAAAATTAAGCGTGTGTGAATGTCTAAAAGATTATGGCACTTGACACCAGTCTGAACAGCTGTTTACAGTAGAAACCATGCATTGAAAAGTATTAGCAAAAGCTACTGAGGGAAGGGCTAAGGAGATGGATTTGAAGGCATACTCAAACATAAGGAAGGATGAGAGAAACCATAACCAGCTCTGTGTCCTACTGAAGAAGCATATAGAGAAATGCAAAAGAAAGGGGCATAGGGACGTAAGCAGTATATTAATATGTCATAGGAAGGGGCTAGAGAGGAAATGTTGGGCATGGGGAGGGAGGGAACATAGAAATTTAAATATATCGAAGGCCATAAGAAAAGTAAATATCAAAAGAGCTGCATTGGGAAAGGTCTTCTCTTCATATCGGTGTTCTTCATAAATATATTTCTGTATATAGTAAAATAATAAGAACAGTGCTATACTTCCTGTGGATTTTCTAACCTTTGCAGAAGGGAAAGCGCTAGTAAGACCTTTCTTCATTACTTTATATCAAATGTGCTTAAGCAATCAGGATAAATTATTTCATAGAATAAAAAAGGGAAAAAAAAAAAAAGGCAGAATCACAAGTGTTATTCAGAAAGATCAGTGCTTGACCCTTCAGTGATTTATTATTCCAACCTTGGTGAGTTACATTGTGAATGGTGAAAATTGCCAGAACCTTCTTATTTACCGACTGGTAAACTTGTCAGAAATGATAACAGGAATCTGCTTGTATTTCTTGGCTGAATTATTTGAGAGCAGTGTTCCTGAGGCCACACTGTAGGTAGAGTATAATGGTGGAAAGGGTGTCACCCAGTCACTGCTATAAATTGTTTTCAACTGATGAGCTTGTCGGGAATTGCCAGGTCTGCCAAAAATACTATATTTGGACCCAAACTGGAATTCTAATTTGAAATTAGTAAAATTTGGATGAACAGGAAGAGGTACAGTGTTTTCTTTGGAAGCAGTAGAAGTTTTCCACACCAGAAATATCTTAGTGTAATGAAACTGAAAGGAGCTCCCAGGTCCTTCTCTTTGTGGGGGCTGTAGCTGTGAGCTCCAGTTGTGGTGTGAGCCCTCTGCCCTGTGGTGCTGCAGATTTGATCAGGCAGCAGTTCTGCTGTGATTCTGTTGCTGGTTACAGCAGAAAAATTCAGTGTGATCTTTCTTCTCCAGTAAGGTTTTTGGCTCTGGAACAGCCTATTGCCAATGAAGGTGAGCTGCCGCGAATAAAATGGGAAAACCTGAGTAGATATTTGTGTGAGAAATGTTTTGTTTTCTGATGGAATCACTAAGTGTTGCTATTGTTGGCAAGTATTAGTTTTCATTTTTGTAAAACTATATTTTCCCATGAAAACATCTATGAATTTTCCAAGCAGCTGCACATATACCTGTCCTCAGTTAAGAAAGGTTTGTCCTGCTAAACATGTAAGTTAATGAGAAATATGCAGCAAGGCTGTAGTAGGTACAACTCAGTTGCCCAATGCAGACTTCAGCAGTTTGAAAATGCTTTAATGAAAGAAATCTATTAGGTGTTATTTTTCTACAGAGGTAGAGAGATTTTCAAATCCATTTTATTAAGGAAGTGGATGTGGAAGTACAGACTCATTAGAAATGCAGTTACATGCCAAAAAGCTGTTAGATTTTAAAGCCCACAAGTTTGAAATTTAGTTAAAGTTGATAAATGAAATGGTGACAACAGAATGGAAGAGGAGGAAGTTTGCTTTTCTAGCTTTTTTTTTCCCCCTAGTGTTTGCTTGTATTCAGTATTAATGCTATGTAGTCAAATGAAACGTCAGAAATACTTGACTAAGGAAAAAACTATATTTTTCAAAATTGTCAAGGTGCTTGTATAACTAGTGAGTAACGTGGAATATAGTCTGGATTTTCAGTGTAAAGCGTCTGCATACTACATCTGTCTATGAAAACATCTATGATATCCTCAAATAAATACTGTCATTCAGTGGGAATGTAATACTGCAAGGTGCAAGTGCACACATAAAAAAAAATTTGATGGATAGTGACCTGTAAATTCAAATCCAATTTTGTAGTGCACCAGCTTTCCCATATAGAAGAAAACTGAGATTGCTTAGTGTTTTCCACATGATTTCTCATTACTGAGGTTTGCCAGTAGTTTCCAGTCTAGTCTTCTGTCCCAATTCTGTTTTAACGGTAAAAACAGGGCAAGAAGATTATTCTTCTCCCCCCTGACATTCATTTTGGAGCAAACAAAGGGAAAGGGATTTCACAATTTCTGACTGAAGATCCATTGATATACTGCTTCCTGTATTCCAGTTTCCCTTTCTTCTTGTTTTATGCATGATTTTGTTTGGTTTTAAATAAGAATGAACACTTGAATATCATACCTGTGTAGAACTGTAGTCCAAGTATCCAAGAAAGCAAATATAAAGAATGTATTGTACTAGCTAGTGCTTGTTACTCTTTGCTTAAAACAAAATAAACCTTTGTAAAAGCTAAGGCATGTGGGTTCGATAACTGTGGCCTTTCAAAGGGTTCTGAAAGTACTAAATACAGTGGGAATCATGTGCTTTCCTAATGTGAAAATAGCAACTGAGGTGATAACATATGTGGAGATATTGCAGTATTTGTGTTGGAACTGCCACAGTTCCTGTAGTTTTTGGCAAGAATATTATTCATTATCTTGAGTAAACTGCTGTTACAATTCAGGCAAGTACTACTTCAAACATCTGTGGTTTCTTCGTGTGGATGGACTTGGACGTGTGTTAAGGATTTTCATTTTCTAAACTGAATTTATTATTCTTATTAGGTCATCCTTGGCAAGTACACCTGGCTTTCATATGAAGATGTATACATTAAAGCTGTTAATTTTGGAAATGGCTTAGCAGTTTTGGGTCAGCAGCCAAAGACTAACATTGCTATCTTTTGTGAGACTAGAGCTGAGTGGATGATTGCAGCACAAGCCTGTTTCATGTGCAACTACCAGCGTAAGTATGCGTCTTCCCTAAAATTGTCTTGATCTTGCAATGCAATCTGAAAATAAACCTTTTATTTCATATACTAAGAAAACTTCATATAGATTTTATGCAGAACATTTAAATATACAAATAAAAATGCTGCATAGGGTAGAGATTGCACTTTGTAGTGTTTTGTTTTATTGAACAGAGAAACCTGTATCTGTGTGCAGGTGGAGTATGGTTTCAGTAAGTATCATTTGCCTAATGAATTTGTGAGAGGCTTATTTTCCTTTACTCTCAAATCAGTACAGATTCCTGAGTTTCTAAAACCAAATAAAAATCACACATGAATTAATTGACTCAGTTTCAGGATGTCGAACCTTCATCTGTAAGTTTTGTTATAACTGAGTATTTTGTCAGTTCTTAAGTTTTGATTTTGATTGGGCCTGATTTTCTTCCTGAGAAATCTATTCAATGCTGATCTCAACTTGAAACAGAAATTGTATTCAAGTGTCTGTTTCATCGTCACTCCTTAATCGGTCATTCACCTAACTGTAAGCCCAGCCTGTGGCTGTGTTCTGTGATGCTCCCATGGGCTCATTTCTCACTTTCCAAAGGGCACTCTAAAAGCTGATGTTCCTTGCTGGCTTTGGCTTCTTCTCTCCCATGCCGCACTTATTCGCCTTCAGCAGGAGATGGGCTGTAAAAGCCAGATGTGGAGAAATTACTGATTTACTACCTGCCTACACTAAAGATGAAGATCAGTTAGACTTCATTCAGATTTTGGAAGCAAGCCTAAGAATCTTAAATGGTCCCTCTCTGCTATGAGTCTGTTTCAATTTGAGAATCCATGTGTTCATGAGTATATAGCAGTTTTCATTTAAGTAAGACTACCTAATAGAAGCATATTGGAAAGATGAAGCCAGACTCTATTCAAGGTGTGGTTTGAGAAGACTTGAGGCAACACGCAGAAGTTGAAACACGGGAAAACTAGATAGTAGGACAAACTTCTGAGTGGTTATGAAATCTCCATCCTTGGAGGTACAATCATAGAATAGTTAGGGTTGAAAAGGACCTTAAGACCATCTAGTTCCAAGCCCCCTGCCCATACCTCACACTAGGCCATGGCCTTGAGCACTCTGCTGTAATGAATTGTTTTATGGATGTGAGCTTCCCAGGTGCCTTCTAGCCTAAATTCAGTGATACTATTTTGTTCCTTCTTCACTGAGTGAGGGCTTCTGAGTTGTCTACCAGGGCAGAGATCTGCACAGGCTGTTCTTGGATGAGGTGATGTGTTGCTTTTAAAATATGTGTCTCTTAATACAATGTGTCAGTTCCCTCTTACCACTTCTGGGATCTGTTAGGTGCTTAGTGACTGTCCTGGGAATAAAATGCAAAGGCTTGTATCAATTATTTTTCCTTTGGAAGTGCAGTATACTTAGAAATCCTAGGAAGACTTTGTAATTTGAGGGGAAAAAAATGTATCTGAGATAGTGGATGGATGTCATGTGCTAAATAGTATGCATATGATTTGGGGTTTGTTGGATTAATGTTTTAAATTCCCTTATTGAGACGTGCTCCAGCACACTGTCTCATCTAAGCTCTATGTCATCTTGTGTGAACTTGGCTGACTTGAGTACTGGCAGATGATGATATTATCATGCAGTATTCACAGTGAGTTTGCTGAATGAAGTATAAAATTCAGATGACGTTGAAGGAGCGTGGCAAGATATTGCTAAATGACTTATATTAGCAATTTTTCAGTTTACAAGTTTTGCAACAGCTAGCTGCTGTGGTAATGTTGTGACATTCTTTCCGGATGTGAAATGTATTAAATTTGATGGTATGTGCCCAGAACTGATGTCAAGAGGGCAGGTTCATCTGCTTCATGTGTAGTGCTGGAGAGAATTAAATGGGGAAAGTAATTTTTATCTTATGGATTACTTGCATAAAGAATTGGTTTTATGATTAGAAATACTTGCTTGATGGTAAATTTGATACTGAAGCTATCTAAGCCTTGTATTTCAGGAGATAGAGTGGGATTGCTAGTTCAAAATGGGGGAAAAAAAAGAGTACTAACATGAAAACACGTTTTCTTCCATAATATCTCTTCATCTGTGTGAAGAGCTCTTCACCAGTATGGGCAGATAAAACACCTGAGTGTGTAACCAAATAATGAGATAAATAGGAAAGGTTATGTTTCATTTTTCAATCATGCATTCCAGAAGCTTGAGCAGAGATGGTTTTGTAAGAATTGATTTGGCTGAAGCTTTCAAAGGTATATTTTGCTTTTTATTTGTGATGTGTGATGAATGCTGTAATACTCAGTGCAACATTTTGGTTACAGTAAAATAAATGGCAAAAGTTCTGTTTGTTTCCTTAGGGCAAGGCTTTATTCTCGTATATTAGCTGACAAATTTAGTGGTGCTGAGATTTTCTCTTTTGATCGATTGTTGGAGCAGTATTCCTAGCAGAAGTTCAGCTATCAAACACTCATGCTATTGCGTGTGTAGAGATGAACACAAAAGATAATCCATTCTCAGTTGGTTTTCAAGAGAACAAGGAGAGAAAAAAAATTACCCAAACTTTCACATTTGCCTAAAAAAGTTTTATGTGCCAGTGTGGAGAAGGGGGTATTTCACAGGTCAGTCGTTGCTCAGGTTTTTTTCTCTCCGTGACATCAGTACACCATCATATAAATGGCATAGCTCTCTTTGGCTCTGTCATATAGCTCTAAGTTGCCCTTGATGTAGATGAGTAATTAGCTACAGAAATGGCTATTTCAGAGATCATGCTTTTCTTTCCGGGCAGCGTGTTGTCTTGGTTGTGCTTGTTGGCTTGGGGAAGCTGAATTTCTGCTAGATGTTTATATAACAGGGGTCACTGCAGTAAGTAGAGAGAGCTCGTGGGAACTAGTAGAGGCACTCTTCTGGACTTTGCTCCCACCAAATTAAAGAAAACACAGTGCATGTGCATTTGCCCTGCAACAGTTCTGAACTATGATGGACTGTTTTAACAAGGGAAAAATAAGTGGAGGTCAACTATTTACTCATCTGTGTAAGAAAACTGCTTTTGAGTTCTTCCTTAGTATGCGGCACTGGGTTTGTAACTCCCTGGATTTCACATCTTAGAATACAGCAGAGTTTGATTTGATTTTAGTGCTAGTTTTTGCTGCAGTGAACATAGTATAGTTCTAGCCCTAATACACAGTAGGTGTTTTGTTTTAATCATTGTTTAAATATTCATTTAGGTCCAGACTAAAATACAAAAGAAACTCAAATACTTAATGTGACAAACCTGCCGACACTGATGATGTAATTACTAATGATTGTGATGATTTACCTTGCCACTTCTTTGAGATGCTGCTGTTTAACAGTCTGCTTGGAAAATAGGGAATTTTTATTGTTTTTAAGAGCATTTTATTTATTTTAAATTTTTATTGTTTTTAAGAGCTCTTCCTCTCTGATTTGCCTTTTTCTTCCCCAGTCTCTTCTGGTCTTTTCTCATGCAGTTCCCATAAAAATGGCAAGGTATTAAATACGATTTTTAAATTGTTAATATGAAGTAATTGTTGTTTAACACTATATCTAATGAGCTGTCCTTAAATACAGGAAATAGTGTTTCTAACAGTCAATTTCCTAAATATTTTGTTTCCTTCGTATTCTGTATTCTCAGTTCAGTGTCTAATGATTGTGATGATTAAACCTTTATTATGTTGTTATGGATAGATGGGAGCAGGCTTATTACTGAGTATGAGAATTAGCCTACTGATGACAAGTATTGCAGTGTTCTAAATGTTTTATTAGCCGTCAGTTGTAAAAGGTTAGTAACAAAAGCATGTGAATTCTGAAAAGGGAAGTCATATAAATGAAATCTGTACGTAAGAGGACTGTCTGTTAAACTGAGAGCAGATGCCTGCTTTTAAAATGGTAAAAATCATGAAGGTACAAGAATAGATCTAGAAGAGTATTACATAGGGTAATGTGGTTTTGGTACCTCTAGTTAGACCTTGAAAAATAGCAAACACTTGCATAGACAATGGTGGTTCCTTATTCCTTCTGAGAGTAACTGAAAGTTATGCTGTATTTAAATTCATTCTGTAAGGTGGGGGGGGTAGGGGGGTGGGGTTAACAAATGTTTGCTGTATTGCCTAATCTAAAATAGGTTAATCTCAGCCCTCTATTGTAAACTATACTTGAAAGTGTAACATAGAAATTCAGCATTTTTATTCCCATTTTCTGTTCCAGTTGTTACTCTGTATGCTACTCTGGGAGGCCCAGCAATAGTACATGGGCTGAATGAAACAGAGGTGACCACCATCATTACTAGTAAAGAACTGATGCAAACTAAGCTGAAGGTCAGAAAACTATTGTCTCTCTCTTTCCAGTGTATCTGTTCATTATTGTTAAAAGGCCTGGTTCCATTGTACAAAACAATGATTTATTGCCTTTCTTAGGGGAGATACTTCTTTTAGAGTAATATTTATGTATCTGTCTTCATGTGCAGAAAAATGATAGCCTTCATTTTAGGGGTTTAGGCTCCTCAGTAACTCTAGAGCAGCTGCAGTGTTGCCTGGAATAACACCTTTAAAAGAAACTGCTATGGTTCCTGCATGGATTTAGTTGCTATAAATTTAACAGTTGAAGCAAATGGGAAGAACAGAAAAATGTGTAAACTGTATATGAATAGCTGAATGTGATCATCTGCCTGATTTATTGTTGGATGTTTTCACAGCAGAGAAAGGCTCTTAAATCTAAGGATGTGTACTTGAAGAGTTAGAGCTGTTTTCCAGTGTGGGGAAGAGCTTATTAAACATTTTAACAGTCGAAAAACTTTTTTGACTTACTCACCCAGATTGAATACACAAGTGGATCAATTTATCTGCATGAATTTCATCATCATGTGTTTTGGGGGAACTAGACCTTTCACATCAGGGAGTTGTTTTAATGAAAAACCATGCTCTGTTGCTGAACTTTGAATAAGACTTTCCCAAACCTTTTTTAAGTTACTAGAATGAGAATATATGTACGATGCACATTTATTTCAGCTCACATTAAGAGAATAAATTTCTTCAGCTTGAGAAGATAATCATCTCCTCTTCAGCTAGGACATTGATAAATGTTTTAGAACTCATACTTTGCTTGGAATGCTTAACTAGTGCCTAACTAATAATTTTCTGTATTTTTACTAGCTAATGCTAATTTTAAATAGCATAGTAATCAAGGAGCAACATAAGAATTATTGTGAGCTCAGTGTCACCAGTTTCTCTGTGTTCTGTGAGAGTGGAAAGTGAACTATCTCTACAAATCATTGCAGCCTTATTTGTGGGCTTTTCTTGAAATAAGACCAAGATCAGTAAATGGTTGGAAAAGTTTTTGGAGTTGTAAGTGGAAAGTTCAATCAGTTCTGCAAATCTAAATGTGGAAAGTTTTAAGCTTTGCAACCATTTGAGCTAGACAAAGCTTAGACAAGTTCATCCTCTGATAGTCCAAATCCTCAGCTAATTTATTTCAATGTTGTCTTTTTAACATATACACTAGTGTGGTGGGGTTTTTGGTGGTTTGTTTTGAGTTTTTTCCCTCTTGTTGGCGTAAGTCTCATATATGATTTCTGAACACATGTTTATTTCCACAGGAAATTGTTTCTCAAGTTCCACTGCTGCGACATATTATTACAGTGGATGGCAAACCAACAACATGGTCAGAGTTTCCCAAGGGTGTCATTGTTCATACTATGGCTTCTGTGCAAGCTATGGGGGCCAAGGCAGATACTGGTGGGTTATCTCTTCTTTCTATTTGGAACATTTCATTTGTTGTCCTACTTTGACCCTGTTGAGTAAATGTGGGTAAACTGCAGATCTCAAAAAAACAATGCAGTGATTAACTTTTTATCATCTGCTTTTTCTTTAAATGAAATCTGTGGGGTTTTTTTGGTTTGGTTGAGATTGGATTTTCGGGTGTATGGGGGGGAGTTTGTTTTGGTTTTGAGAGATTAACATGGTTTCAAAAAGAACTGGTTTTTCCACAATGGAGAATAATTTTTAGGATAAGCATTTAGGCCAGGATAGAAACTTGGGAAGCATACTTACGATCAGACGTACTAAAACCAAGTTGTTCAGAGCACATGGAGAATACAGTTGTGCATTTTAAAGCAAAATACATCAATAATTTTCTACCATTAAGTTTTGTTAAATTCACAAATAAGAAAATGTACAATAGCCATTTAAATCTGATAGAACTTGGTCACTTTTATTGCATTTCTGAAAGTATCAATCTACTATGTACATTTCTGGAAATCTTATTTACAATCTATGTAACACTTAAAATTCAGAATTTCAGGAGGTTTTGGTTTGTTTGTTTGTTTGTTTTTGTTTTAACTATTATAACAAACTGGTATTCTTGGCTCTGAAACCTGATAAACCTAGTATCGTAAGATTTCATTATATTCAGTAGTTGCATTCTTTTGTTCTTACTCTTCATGTTTTCAGAATCTTTTGACCACATGGATGTTGGATTGAATTTTGTTTTGGGAGTAGTGTGGGTGGGTAATCATTTTGCTTTTGATATTTGGGGGAATGAAATTTTTTACTTCCAACATCATGACATCTCAGTTTCTTTAAAAGATGTTTTTTCCTTTTTTTTACCAGTTTTGTGTACTCTCAAAACTGTTTCAGACAACACCAATATAAACAATTACAGCTATAGCTCATTAGTTCCTTGAGATTTGTTAATCTCTGTGCTGTGTAAAAAGGTATAATCCCTCATTCTTTGGTCTTCTAAATATCGCATACTATGCACTATAAAAATGTTACCTTGGTCAAGTTTATCATTCATAAGTTGTGGAATGCTACAATGATATTTTTTATGGTCAAGCATGTTCAATTAATGTTATATTAAATATATGAGCTGCTGCTTATGTGTTTATTGTCCTCTGTGGTGTTAATCTTGCAGGATGGACAGGGTTCAGGGAGTGGAAAATCAAATGTTTTCACTCTTCTCATTCAGTATGTGTGATGTGCTACACATATTGCTCATTGCAGTTCAAGAAAACAATATTCACCTGACATGATATTATAGAAGATAATGTGCCTGCTTGTTGCTTACCACGTAAACTTTCTGCTCTTTTAGACTTCCTAATCTGCTAGGGAGTCAGCATGGTAGGGAAGTTAACTTCTCAACTGCATTCCAGCATTATCTGCAGCATCTTACTGGTCTACCTACAAAATTCTGAGAAAGAAAACAAAGTAATTCGCTTACTGCAAAGAACTGTCAAGCAAATCCTGCTTTGAAAATGCTGTCATTGTTATTCCATCTTTATTCTTACTCTTTTCTTAATTCATCCTATCAAAATAACAGGTTGTATGAGGCTTTGAGCAACCTGGTCTAGTGGAAGGGGAATGGCAAGGGGGACTGGAACTAGGTGATCTTAATGTCCCTTACAACCCAAACCATTCTGTGATTATGCAGTTTTTCCTCTGAATAAACACATCTGGGTTTGTATTTTCTTGCTCTCAGAGCAAGCAGTTTAAAAACAGTTCAATCTTATTAAAGCTGTTGAACCTACTTTAAGTATTTATAGAAACTGGACCTCGTGTTGGCTCAGCAGTGTCTTGCCTCAGGTGTTGTAAATGAGGCAGCATGTTGTTCCCCTGCCAGGGAACACAGGAGAAACTAGCTTTTTATATGGGGGTTGACTTTGTGTCAGTGTGGAACCAGTGCAGCCTATCTTCCTGAGGATGTTAAAGCTCAGTGGCGTTTTGGAGATGCCAAAGCTTCTCTTTTTTTCTCTTCTCTGCAGGAATGTGGGAAGCATGATAGAAAAAGTGTTGTGGTAGACTAGGACAATGACTCAAAGCATTGCTCAGCTAATACAAAGAAGTTCCTGCTCTTTGTGAAGGCACTTAAGCTTGACCGCAATCTTTTTAACTGAAAACAAAATGTAGTAACAGTAGTCATGTAGTATTATATTGCAATGACTGCTGAAATCAGTTAGTATATCAGACCTGCCAGTCTGATAGGCTCTCCTCACATTATACATTTCTCTCTTTCAATACAAATTACAGGAAACAAACAGCAGGCCAGGCCTGTGCCCTCAGATATTGCAGTGATCATGTACACAAGTGGATCCACAGGAGTTCCCAAAGGAGTTATGATCTCCCATTGCAACATAATTGCTGGGATAACAGGAATGACTGAGAGGATTCCAAATCTGGGGTATGTACCAATGGATTTTTACCAGCAAATAGATTAGTCATAGTTGCATATTCTTTTAAATTAATTACTTTTTAAAAGATCAACTATCTTATATTGCTTTGTCTGGGACACATCATACTCTGCGCTGATGCCTGAGCATGTTCCACTACTGCATTAAACGACATGACTACTTCATGTGCTGTTTCTCTCATCTTCTGTATGTGGGCAAGACCGGGACACACAGGTCTATGAGGCTGCCTTGCACTAGAGTGTTTGAAAGCTTCCCTAAGCAGTACTTCCTTTGGTTAGTGTTAAACTCTGTGGTTTCTTTCTGTTTGGTGCAGTTTTAATCTTGTGCACAGAGTTGCTTTTGCAGCCATAGCAACGGTTAGTTGTCTTGGGATGAGTAAATACCACACTTTGTTCATGCCATAAGCCTACAGTATATAGTATGCAACTTTTTAAACAAAACTCGTATTTGAAATGATTTCTTAAGACAGTTTTCCATTTTCTTTTGTTCTGCGGTAAGCTCTGTGTAAGTTTAGCTTAATGACTTACCTGATGACTCTTATGGTACAGAATAAACCTATTTTTTAAAAATCTTTTTACAGGGAAAAAGATATCTATATTGGCTATTTGCCTCTTGCCCATGTTCTGGAGCTGAGTGCTGAACTTGTGTGTCTGTCTCATGGATGCCGCATTGGTTACTCTTCACCTCAGACACTAGCTGACCAGGTATGTTATAGACGTAAGCACTTGCAGTAAAAAAACTCAAAACAAAACATAAATAATTACTGAAGTCAGATCTTTGTAATATTTCTTAAAAAATATTACAAGTCTTTTCTGCAGTTCGTGAAACAGGGTATCGGTGGTTATGACTGGGACTCTGGATTAGTTTTAATTGTTAAAATATAATATAAATGAAAATGATGTTTGACAGATGTGCTGTGTCATTTTGTTTGTCTTGTTAAAAATCTTGAATGTGTCTGCTAGTAAACATGTTCTTTTCTTTAGTCATCTAAAATAAAGAAAGGAAGCAAAGGTGATGTTACTATGCTTAAGCCAACCCTAATGGCAGCTGTCCCGGTAAGTAACTGAAGGGTAAATATTTATAAATATATTTTTAATGTATTTTTAAAAAATAATCCAGATTTTTAACAACAAAATCAATGCAATGATCATTTAAATAAAAAAGTTAGAACTTCTGATGTTAAGCTAGTTTATAGTAATATTTTTGTATTTATGTTGGAGATAAACATTCATCATACAGATTTCAATATTTTTTGAAGTTTAAATAGCTATGGGTAATAGATTGTAATTTTAAGTAGTCATCTATTGTTCATTATGCAAATGAAGTTTATGTCCAAATGAGTGGAATAAAGACAGTTGGCTGCAGGCAGTTTGGGATTAACTAGTGTTCCTGCTGAGATGTTTGATTTCCGGGTTTCTGTGAACATCTTTATCTCATCAGTGGAAGAGGAAACAACCTCAGAGTGCATTATCATCTGAAATACACTGGAATTTCTAGATCATGTTTCCTTTTTGTACTGAATTTAGGATTTCTGTTTCTGTGAGTTAAAGGTAGTCTTTTTATGTAACTAGGAAATTATGGATCGGATCTACAAAAATGTCATGAATAAAGTGAATGAAATGACTACTTTCCAGCGGAATC
>JANHGB010061527.1:16642-28209 GCA_026283785.1 Coracopsis vasa
AATGGAATGACTACTTTCCAGCGGAATCTCTTTATATTGGCCTACAACTACAAAATGGAACAAATTTCCAAAGGTTACACAACCCCACTTTGCGATAGGTAAGTTTAGTTTTATTTTTCAATGGCACCAAAAAAATGGTTATCAAAGTCCTACCACGTGAGCATTACCTGTTTTGTTTTTTTTTAATTTGTTTTACTGTTGACACTTTATTACAGACTTGTTCATGTTCAAGTGTAAACTCAGTAGTTAGTGTGATGCTTTAAAACATTGATTGATATAATTTAAATGAGTGCTATTTAACTTGAAAGTGATTGGAGGTTTATATTGATTGCATTGTCTT
This sequence comes from Coracopsis vasa, assembly GCA_026283785.1. Classification (NCBI taxonomy): domain Eukaryota; kingdom Metazoa; phylum Chordata; class Aves; order Psittaciformes; family Psittacidae; genus Coracopsis; species Coracopsis vasa. Next base: position 16,983 of record JANHGB010061527.1, read on the forward strand.
CATCAGAAGTTTAATAATGGATTTATACAATTCCTGGGTAAGATAGGAAGTCTGTTCGTATATATAACTGTAGATTTCACATTTTCACAGAAGTGAATGGTAAAGTATTTGAAGTTGGAAGGAACCCATAAGGATCATAGAGTCCAACTCCCAGCTTCAGTGAGACTAAAGCATAATGTAATTGCAAAATTTATACAGCTTTTTTAAATTATTTTTGAGGAGAAAATAATTGGAATTTTACTGTCTTAAAAATGTACAGTCTCTAAACATTTAAACCATCTTCAGATTAGAATGTGGAAACAAGATTATAAATCCTGTGTTCTTGAAAACTTAAGTGTGCTCCTTCAGAGTTTTTCTTGAATACCATAAAAGTGCATTTGAAGATGGTGCAAACTTTCAGTTCAGATACAGAATTAAGTACTCTCTTGTTTTGTTTTAAAGCAACAAATACATAATCTTTGCATTTCAGCCTTATTTTCCGGAAAGTACGAATGCTGCTAGGCGGAAAAATTCGCATCCTGCTTTGTGGAGGAGCTCCACTCTCTGCAGCAACTCAGCGGTTTATGAACATTTGTTTCTGTTGCCCTGTAGGACAAGGGTATGGGCTTACTGAATCATCTGGAGCTGGAACAATCATGGAAGGTTGGTGTCAGTGCATCCCACTGAGTGCTGTGATCCATGCTGGGTGCTCTGTGTGTGTCATCTTTGACAGTCTATTCATTTGGAGTATGCCACCAAATTTTAATTGGGAAATCCTGGGAATTACCTATAATCATAAATATATAAAGTAGTAGGAGTACTAATTTTGATACATTGTGCTAAAGCTGGTGACTTAAATATAAAAAATATTCTCATTTGTATTCGAGAAACCCATAATAATGTGAATGGGATCCTGGCATTATTGCACTTAGCAGTTGAACTGAATAAATAATTTTGAGAGACTTTAAGAAAATAAAAAAATGAATGCAAAAGCCTGCACCAGACTTTTAATTTCATATCATAGAACTTAGTGGTGTCTGTAACATGGAACTGTACTACAAATGATGTAGTCTGCAGTGATGCTTTTTCAGTAACGTGCCTAGATGCAGAAGTGTTTGGGAAGGAGACTTCAGGAAGATGAATCAAAATACAGTATCCCTGAATTGTTATGAAATATTGCTACTTATCTTAGTCCAGCAAACGCTATTGAAAGTTGTTGTGCCACTTCTGAAGTGTGATCCACATGGATAGCTTACTGTGAAAGCTGTGTTGATATGACTGGAGGTATCTGTAAATACAGCAATCTGTTCTCTTTGCGGGATAACGATTTCAGCTGTGTGACCTTGATAGATCCATTGGTTTTCTTGGAAGTTCTGTTCTATGAATTAAAGTTCAGAAATAAATAATAGTTAATTTTCACTAAATAAGATTCATAACAACAAAGACTTTGTTTTTTCCTACTCTTTGGCTTTTTTTCCTGAAAAATGCTTTTTTTAAATTCTAGTTTGGGACTACAGTACAGGGAGAGTGGGAGCACCTTTGGTCTGTTGTGAAATCAAGTTAATGAACTGGGAAGAAGGTGAGAATTTCTGTATGTGATTTAATTATAGTGTGCTTATAAGAACTTAACATAGCTATTTTGCTATTCCGCTTTGCCCAGTAGTAGTAATTAGAAATCTATTTCTTGGCTTTTTAATTTTTAAAGGCCTCTTTTACCTATAAAAATTTGAACTTGGGAGAGAAAAAAGAAATTCCTCAGTGGTTTTAAAATTTAAAATATCTAGACAGAGCAATCAATGTGAATGGCCTTTTGCCTAGGTTGTATTAAGACTCTTTAGCTATACTATATCTTGTATTCACTGTACTTGTATATTCATATTGTGGAAGTGTATACGGCATTGTGCCTCTTTCTGATCTAGATTAGTGTTCTTGCAGGACAGGGTGCAGGTTGTGTATGTCTTAGAGGTGCTGGATACAGGAGACTTCAACCGAAGTGTATGCGTGATACTTTCTGTTGCCATTAAATTATTTTAAAAGAGCTTCATAATATTATTGTTAATAAATTCATTTAAAATTGGCATATGGAATGCAAGCTTAAAGGAATGCTATACAAAATATATTTAATGAAGTTTGAAATGCATTTACATGATTTCCTTTCTCTGTAGGCTTTTATATATTGTAGAGTAGAAGTACTTTATGCTTAAAGGTGTTTGGGGCTAATGTGAAACCTTACAGGTTTTTTTTTAGTTTCCTAAAATACAAGGTGAAATCTCTTTTGTGGGTTTTTGTTGTAGCTTTTTGTGCTTTTTTTGTTTGTTCATTTTGGCTTTTTAATCTTATTCAAGCTTGTATAAAACTTACACAGCATGGCAGAAAGGTTCATAGAATTGAAACTGAACTAGAGGCAAGTGAACTATTGAGGCAGGTGGTAACTTTGTCTAAGGACATAGTAAAGTGTTTAGTTCTTTATTTAAATTGTAAAAATAATAGGAATCGTTGCTTTGGAATATATTTCAGTTCTTGTTAACCCATTCTTTTAGGTGGATATTACAACACTGATAAACCATATCCTAGAGGTGAGATTCTTATTGGAGGGCCAAATGTGACTGTGGGCTACTACAAAAATGAAGTACGAACCAAAACAGATTTCTCTGTTGATGAGAATGGGCAGAGGTGGCTCCATACTGGTGACATTGGAGAGTTTCATCAAGATGGATGTCTAAAAATTATTGGTGAGTTAATAAATTCAGGTGAACATATTTCTGATTCTGCTAAATATTGTAATTAACCCCCCAGAATCTCCATATCTTTGCATGCAGTCTAAAGCCCTAGCATGTATCTCAGGGAAATTCTGATATGTTAACATAAACTTGATTGTGTGCTTTAAAAGCTGATTTTTGGAACAGCTGCTTGCTTTTAAAACAGTCTTAACATTGACTCCTCTCTATTAGTGAGGCTAGGTATTAATTAGAGACTTAAATATAGGCTAATGGAGCTAGATGAGCTGCCTTAGATTTTTATGGTTTTGTAACTGGAATTTGGTTCAGTGAAAGGACTCTTTTGATGATATGTGCTCAGTAATTAAGTAAGCCTTTTTCTAATCTTGCCATTCTTCATAATATCTAGGAGAAAAATATAGTGAGGTAAAGGTGTTATACGTAAGCCTGTGATAGACCCATAATCCTTTGATACCTATAGGCACAAAAATGGTGTCATATAAACTACCAGATGTGTCTCTTGAAGGTAGCGGATGAATGATTCCGGATGCTCTTTAATCCTGAAAACTAAGCATATTTGGTTTATTGTGTCAGAGAAATCTTAGGTCCCATTGCAGCTGTCTTACACTGATTAGACCGTTCAGCTGCAAAACTACCTTGCCTGGTTGCACAAAGCAGCATCAAAATGCATAGTAAAGGAGAGGTACTCTTGGTTGCCCTCACAGCTAGGTGGGTAAGGCCCCCCCAAAGTTTCTATTTCTAGAATTTGCTAACTTATATTCGCTACCATCATATAAACTTAAACATATAAATATGCTTCAGGTGGTCTTTATTTCCTGTTGTCATTTAAATGTTTGGAAAGTAATTTTGGAGCTTATGAATGATCCAGAAATATCCTGATTTCCAGTATGGCCAAAAAACTTATCCTAGTGACCTTTGCTACCTTTGGGCTTATGTATGATAAGATCAAGTAATTTGGGCTTAAGTTTCAGTTCCTGTTGTGTTTCAAGTTACAGGTGCCAGTTGCTCTTTTTCAATATGGGTTTAGCCTGGTAATAAGTAACAAAATGTCACCAAATAGAGCATCTCCTGCCTTAAGCATCTGGACCAGACAGCACAAAGTGTGTTTTCAGACAAAAACTGGCTTTTGAATAGTCCTAGTAGTCTTCCATTCACATGATAGTGCTGTCATGCAGGAAATGCTTTTCTAAAGGCACAAAATGCATTAAATTGAAGCATGTCTCATTTTTATGATAGGAAATGATTGATAAAACGCAAAGCTTGGAAACCTAGTATTAAGTGGTTCTGATACGTTCACCAAATGTGAGTCACCTTTTGGCTTTTGTACATATGTTTTAGGAAAGTATAAAATCAATGTCTAAAATCTTCTGTAATTAATGTTTAATTCCTGTTTTTCTTCAATAGATCGTAAAAAAGATCTTGTAAAACTCCAGGCAGGAGAATACGTTTCTCTTGGCAAAGTAGAAGCAGCTCTAAAGAGTCTTCCACTGGTAGATAATATTTGTGCATATGCAAGCAGGTAAGAGGCAGCTGCTACTTTGTCATTACTGTATTCTTTGTCCTACTGAAGCCATAAGTAAAATTTTTTCCACTTAATGTGTAGAATTTTTTAAACCAGTTGAAAAATTAGTTTACTTATACAGTGGAATAACTTCATCAAAACTAAACCATCTGATATGTATGTCTTAATTTTTTCTTTCCCATGTTTTTTTTTTCATCGTTCATTGGAAAATGCTAAGAATTAGTGTCTTTTTCCTTTTCCCCAGTCTGAAAAGCAGCTAAGCTCTGACTGCATTCATAATAGATATCACTCAAGCATTTTGGAGATGATTACCTACAGAAGACCTAGGACACCTTGTTCCTTGCTGTATTTAGCTGTGATGCATTCTTCAGAGGAAGGGATGGGGAAAACACTAACAGCTCAGAAGCTGGCTTGTGCATTAAAAGTGCTTTGCTTTAACACCAGCAGAAGCTTTGCAGCTTGAGAGAAGGCAGTCTGTAAATACTTTGCAAACACACATTTAAGAAATTATATCAAGTGTCCTTTCTACATGTACTAATAAATTAGACATATATGGGCTCAGAGATGTCAAAGTTTCTATTTCTAGAATTCCCTACCTGTGCATCATATAAACTTAAACATATAAATATACTTCAGGTGGTCTTTGTTTCCTGTTGTCATTTAAGTGTTTGGAAAGTAATTTTGGAGCTTATGAATGATCCAGAAATATTCTGATTTCCAGTATGGCCAAAAAAACCCCCACTTGATAACTTTGAAAGAGGCCAGGACAAGCATACCAGAGAATTGCTCACTAGTAATAAATAGAAAATTAACTTTTGGTTTGTTCACCTGGTTTTGTGGTATTTTTTGTGTTAACTAATGGTAGTCATCCTGGAACTTCATCCTGTAACTTCAGTTTTGATAGTCGTGGTTCAGTAGCGTAACATACATTGGGCACACCACTGCTGAGGAAAGTTCTGTTAATTAAGCTTTTGTTTGTGGTTTTGAGCCACTAGGTGAGTCTCAGTTTGCTTGCTTTGACTGCCTGAGGTGATGTACTTCTTCTAAGCAACCTCTGTAGTCTGTGATCAGGTGGTGATTTCTGCTGGTCTAGGATTTAAGTTCACTATTGAAATTGTATTATCAAATTTTGTGTTAATTTTGTCAGGCCAGCCTAATATTGGAGGCTAAAATGTACTTGTCAGACAGGCAGTTGTCTCTGGCAGTCTGTGTCTTGTCTGTTACCTAAAAATATGAAAACTTATGAGCAGTCTTTAAAGGTAATCTAGTGAGTACAAATATATTCCAGATTGTTTTTTCTAATGCTGCTGTATTTCTTCTTGATGCTTTCATGTGTGTGATTTGGCAGAAGTAGCCATGTACTACAGATTCTCTGAATGATTGTCCATATGCACATTTCATTGTGGGTGTATACTCACCTCAGCAAGTGTGAGCTTGGAGGCTTTTTGTTAGCAGTGCCTGTGACCTCTCTTATATCCTGTCTCTCCTTATACTTTTGCCTGAGCGGCAATCTCATATGCAGGAGGAGTCCATTTGTAGCTGTTCTGTCTCCCACATGCAAAGGACAAGAAGGGCAGACTTCTAGGAACAGGTTATATCTGTGATTGGACCTTAGATCTTGGGGTGCAAAGCTCCTCAGAATATGGTAGTAGGGAATCGGGAGTGTTTGCGTAATATTGCTGCTTCAAAAGCTGTATTAATTGACCACTTCAGCTGAAATACTCAGATAAGGAATAAAATGCTTGCTGAAAGGAATCATGATTAGAGCTCCTTCAGAGGAGACTCCTGCTGCTTTATCAGCACTTTGCCTATTCAAGACGTGTTCAGTAGGTCTCAAGTGTAATGTCAAGAAAATGAGCAGTTACCAGAGGAATTAGCAAACATGGCAAAAAACCCAAGGGAGTTCTCAACATGAAACTCAAGGAGAGCTGATAAGGACCAGGCTTTACAGAATGGAGATGGTGATATCGACATGTAGCGTCATTGAGTATGTCTCTTACCATAGGTCCGAGGGCTGTACTCTCTGGTAGGATCTCAAGCACAGGAGGGGAATGAGGATGCCTGGTGTAGGAGAGATGTTTTGACAAAATCTCTTAGCATGGAAGAGATAACTGAGGAGGTTCTGAGGACCAAATTCTGAGAACTTCTTCCTTTGTGCTGTTACGACCTCTAAGACTGAAGATGCAGGCAAATTCAAAAGATGTGCAGAATGAACAGTAATGGATAGGGAAGTAGCTGCTCGAGAGAGATGATGTGGTCTTCAGAATACTTCTCAAGACAAATGGTGCTTTAGCATTTGAACTGCAACAAGTGAGGATTTAACTTAGAAGTATAGATGAAAAGCTACACATTCCAGGAGCTGTGAGTGCCAAGGTGCTCTTTCCAGGAAAAAGCATGGTTGAATGAAACAGTTTGTCCAGAGGAAGTATGCTTTTACTCAGGATGCTGAAGTTTAGATGAACCAAGAGTTTGAGGTTAACCCTCAAATGGATTACTTTTATGTACTGTTTATCCCTGGAGACACTGGTGATATTGCTGGACATGACCTTAAGCATGTCAAAAGACTATGGGTACCAGTGATGAAAGTGCCAGTCCTTTGTGTTCTGGATGCCTTCATGCATAATACATGCATTACAGACCCTAGACAAAGTTACAAGGCTCAGTACAGAGTATGGCATGAGTGGAGAGGAGGTGTGTGTGGGCAGAATCAGAGAGGTAGAGACAAGGTGAGATGCATGCAGTGATACTGAGACTAGTCTGAAGTCTTTCTGTAAGTATATTAGTGAAAAATGGGAATGGTTCTGAGTCAGCCTCCAGGCAAAGCTTGTTGACATAGGATGCTAGGGAAGCCTGTGTTTGTAATGGACTTTGTGAAATCTTCACAGCTGCTGTCAGATCATCATTACAACTCATGCCAGTAACAAAGGAGAAAATTGCAATGTGCAGTAACCAGAAGGGTATTTAATATTTAGAGTTAGTATTTTAAAATTGTCTAAGAGAACTTAAAGAATAAGCTGAAGTACTCATCATAGTGGATTTAAAGTTCTGTATTTTGTATTAATGATCTGTCTGGTGAAAGAAAGCTTAAAAGTTTTAATAAACCTGTAGATGGTTAAGGTGGGACAGTACCAAAGATAGAGGACAGTATTAGAATACAGAGCAAGCTTGACTAGAGAGAGATTTGTTTGAAAACAGCAAAAGCAGTCAGTTTAAAGAGATGAAATGTAAATTATACTTAGACCTAAATAAAATGCAGAAATACAGGATGAGGACCACCAGCTGCTAGCAGTTCTGCGGGAGCTGACATGAGTCAGCAAGTGCCATGCCATTATAAGAAGGTAAATAATATGGCAGAATCAGATTTATAGCCTACAAGATGCACAATGATCTTCTTGCCAAGCATTAAAGGGTCTGGGTTCCACATGCAACACTTCAGAAAAGATGGACCTCTTGAAAAGAGTCCAGGAAAAAAATGGGAACATCTGGACAGAGATCTGTGATACATGACTTGAGAAGGTCATTGCTTAAATTCCTAAACTTAAAGGAAGGGAAGACTAGAAAGGTGAGAAGGAAAAAAGGTAACAGTGAATGAATAAATGGCTTCTGTGTAAAGGAGAGGAACATCTGACTATTGGCTGTATGAAAAATACAACTGATGTGAGCTGCAGAGAGGAAGAGTCAGGAATAGCCATCATCTTAGCTTATCAGTGCTAGGAATAAGGAAGCATTGCCGTCAAGAGTTTGCCTGATGTTTAAGAATGCATTAGACAAACATCTGTTACATGTTGTTGACTTTGTGTAAAGGCAGGCAAATGAATTTAGATGATCTTCTGAGACTGCTTTCAGCTCTCTGATTCTGCCATGTGAGGTTCCCATTTTTTTTGAACTTTACGCCATCTGAAAGATCTTGAATACCTGTTTCAGGACAAATTGTGCTTTAGTGTTCTTTGAAGACTTTTTGAGATCACAGCTTCATATGTCAGGAGCAGACAAAGATTGCCAACAGTAGAGTGAGCGTATGGACAATCACTTGAAAGAGAAGTCACCGCCTTTACAGAAACAGGCTTTCTTTGAGATGTGTTGTGCATATGCTCATTCCACAACCTGCTCCCCAACCCCTCTTCACTGCAGTCCTCTACTCCTCTACAGTAACTGGATTCTGCAGTTGAGAGGAATCTGAGGTAGGGAAGCCGCACACCAGTCTTCATACCGGGATGCAAAACATGAGGAGAGGCAGGGCGCATTGACATCGTATGGGTACTGCTTCCCCAAAGCTTTGAGCATGAGACACAGTGGAATATGCATATGGACAGCACACCTTGAAGCAATCCAGTTGCTGTAAGGTAAGTAGCTTCTCTTTCTATTTATTTTTAAGCAGGCAAAGATGATCTGTGTACTATTGCAGAAAGATTATCAGGTGAACAAAAGCCAACTGTTAAGAGCAATATCTCTGTGTTAACTGCAAACCCCCCAAATTGAAATGTTATTTTTGAAGACTTGCTAATTTTACAAAATTCATACTAAAGTACATTATATTTCTCAGTTTCCATTCTTATGTCATTGGATTTGTTGTGCCAAATCAAAAGGAACTTGCAGAACTAGCTCGAAAGAAAGGATTTAAAGGAACCTGGGAGGAGATCTGCAACAGTCCTGAGATGGAAAAAGAGGTACTGAAGGTGCTAGCTGAGGCTGCAATGGCAGGTGAGTAGCTGGACAGATAGTATTAATCTTGTGGGCTGTAATGTTTGTGAAACAGATAAGCAGAGGCCTAAAAATATTTCCTTGAGAGTGTATATTTCGTAAAACATGTATGAAGTTCCTGAGAAATTGATGTGTGCTTGTGTCTAGTGCTCTTTATGATGTCCTGTAGTAGCTTTTTGGCCTTATCTGCTTGCTCAAAAGAATGTGGGTCATCTGTAGATCCATGTGTGTTAGGGATCATACAGTCTGACATGCTACATGCCAGTCCATAGTTGAAATAAGCCCATGGTGACAGGGGCTCTCCTAGCTTCCAGTGGCTTGCATCTGAGGGGTTTCCTGAACTGAAAGCAGTGTCTTTAGTTAATAATTTTCAGTACTTTTCTTCCATTAACTCTTCTAGTCACCTTTTAAAGTTGTGTAAGTATTCTGTATCAGTGGCAGAGTTGCACAGCTCAGCTCTGTTCATGTGAAGAAATGCCTCGTTTGTTTTAACTCTGCCATCTGCTAGTTCAATTTCCTTCTGCTGAGCTCTTGTATGGGAAGAGCAGTGAAGAGTCACAATGGTAGTTGTGATCTTTTTTTTTCTTTTTCTCCCATTGTCTGTTATACTTCCCCTCTCAGCTGTATCTTTTTTCATGCTAATTGGTCATAGTCTATTCAGCTATGCTGGTGCAGAATTAAACAGTGGCACAGTGACATTTTGTCTGTTCTTTCATAATAATTTCTGCCTTGTTTTTTGCTTTTGGCTATTACAAAACTGAGCTTTTTCAGTAAAGCTGTTGGTTATGACCACTAAATGTTGGAGTTTTCTAAATGGCCATTGTTAAATTTGTTTTTCATATGCATTCTTTTTTACACTTTCATACAATGAATGTTTTCTGCTGTGTGTTTTGCACTCACTTCGTATCGTGATGTCCTCCTGCACCTCTTTGCAGTTTGTCCCCATCTTTTCTACCCTGGATAACTTCATGGTTCCAGCTATCTTTATCTTGTTAATCTTTGTCTCTCCTCCATATTACTTGTATTAAATGTCTGAAAGCATAATAGAAACTCTTGCAAACGATACTAGTTTATGCTAAAGGTGTACCATGCAGAGCACTATTCTGTTTCAGTGAGGGGAACAGCTGCCAAATGAACTTACCTTCCTTGAACAGTTGAGACTATCAGGAAAAAAAAACCCCAACCAACCAAACCCCTGTTTTTTCAAGCTTAGTAATATGGATTTTAAGACTATTTCCAGAAGATGGGATCATAACACTGATACAACAGTGTATATTTTGAGGCTGTCACTTCCACACAGTGGGGATTTTCTGAAGTTGGGGAACAGCACAGGTACCCAAACAGCTGTGGTTTATGTCTATTTCTGTGGAAACTGGAGAGCAGTTTCTCATGGACCCTGTCACTCTACCTGTGACCCACACGGGCTTGCAAAGCTAATGGTGGGTTTGAGGAACACTTCATTTATGTCACATGCTTTTCTGTGTGAGAATACAGTTCTTTTGTAGAAGCATGCTTACAATTATGTTTTGTATTTTTTCAGCTAATCTGGAGAAGTTTGAAATACCAGTAAAAATTCGTTTGAGCCCTGATCCTTGGACCCCTGAGACTGGTCTGGTGACAGATGCATTCAAGCTAAAACGCAAAGAGCTCACAGCGTACTATCAGATGGACATTGATCGACTGTATGGAAAAAATGTAAAATAATTCCCTTTTTCTGCACCACTTTGCTACAGTGAGCTTGGATCAAATAGGGAATACTTGAATTGCCTGTCTCAGCACTTGAGATCAACACAGGAAACTACCATTGCTCATTTTCAGCTTAAACCATTATTTCTGATAACATCACCATGATGACTGGCAACTTTAGTAAAATGTTATGGCAGCAAACCTGTGTCTGTCTCCTTTTTTCCAGTTTTCTCTGCTACCTTGTCAGTCTGTGGATTTTCCCCGAATCTTTTTGGGAAACCATGTCTCTGAAGCCTCAAGTTTTTAAACACTTATAAATCCTGTATAATGTTTTATTTGTATCTTTAAAGTTTGGATGTATATAAAGAGAACTTGGCTATATAAGAAATGGTTATACTGGGGGCCTTTTTTACCTAATTATTTAAAGATAAGAAGGTATTGATGTTGTGACATTATATACATTGAAAATGCTTGTAACAAGGTCGTTGTCGAACAGAGGACCATGTTATTTGTTGCTGTGCTATTTTTCTGTGTGAATCTGAGGGAGGAAATGTTTGGCATTCCAGCTTCTGTAATACACTTCTAATATGTGCCTAATGGT